>JBBPME010000092.1:0-59345 GCA_038090155.1 Rossbeevera pachydermis
AGTTGTGGATGTGTAAGAGTTCATATGCTCTGTAAGTGCTTACCATCGAAGTAGAGCATAAACCCCATAGAATGGCTGAACATCCAATCCATGCTCGAGGGTTATAACATTTAGAGAAAACACCACTCGGTACTTGACACAGAAGCTGACCAGTGGTATGTGAGGAAACAAGGACCATGAAGATTGCGGCAGCACTGACATATGATATGAAGAAGACTGAAACCAGCCAATCAAAGAGGACGCCAGTAGGGTCACCTCCGAGCACATCCTCCGGCAGTCCTAGAAGACGGGCATTCCCCAAGTTTGATCGGTCGATGTCTGAGTTGGTGTAAGCGTTAGTTTGACGGAGACATGAAGGGAACTTGCATGCAAAGAGGTAAAGGACACAAGTGATGGGTAAAATTCTTCGATCGAGTTTACGCAATAGTCTTGCTTCTGCAGCAATCGGATCTGAGGGAATTAGTGGGTCGTATTCCTGGCTTTCGTTATGCCCGGAAGCGTCTGAAAGCGAAAGCTTTCTAGGGTCAGAGTGCATCCTGGAGCAAATTTCTTAGCCTGCGAAATGCAACCAAGATGATGCGAGTTGGGAACCGAGCGCGGTCATAATCTATATGTGGGGGCGAGTAGTAAGCGAATGCCTTCATTGTAGCTTACCGCATGCCACATGGGCGACGTCGTCCGCTGTTCTTTTGTCGGATGCTTCGCTGGACGTGTGCGATCATGATAGGATGTAATTAAGTTATAAGTAGTGCGATCGCTTTATCCGCGCTGGAAGCGGGTAGTAGTCATCTCGTAATCGGGTTGCACTTCTTGAAATGGCACGCAAGTCTTCTACTACAAGCCACTGCAAGAGACCGCTCAAAACCATAAAACTCGCGTCTCACGACAGCAACGATGACCCGGAACCTCCAAACAAAAGGCATCGTGCCAGCAAATCCATGGTATGTCTTCCTTACGCCTCGGCTACTCGTCCGGTATATTCACCGTCATCGCCCCAGCTTTCGAACCTTCCTGTATTCGATATAACCAAGGATAATGCGTCCATGCCGCTCAGTTCCCAAGCTTTGGATAGTTCACGGCTGGCGACGAAGCCCGTCCTTCAAAGCCAGCGGTCCACCATGGACGTCAAAGGAAAGGGCAAAGAAACGACACCGTCGGTGGCAGACGAGGCCGACAGTTTATGGGTGGACAAGTACGAGCCTACGTCCGAGGTAAGGCGCGTACCATCTCAATGCTGCGAATGCCACTCTCAAATACGCGTTAAAGGCCGAACTAGCAGTTCACAAACGAAAAGTAGAGGACGTGCGTCGCTGGCTCCTTGAAGCGTTCGAGAACGGTCCATCAGCAAAACTACGAAAGTACCGCGTACGTGTTTGCCGCTGCAGGTCATAAATCCAACGTCTCTGATTATTTTGTAGCGTATCCTCGCCCTTGCTGGTCCCGCTGGAACGGCGAAAACATCTACGTTACGCATCTTGTCCAAGGAGCTTGACTTCGAAATCCTGGAATGGCGGAATAGTATGAGCGAGCCTGGATCAGCTTCCTTCACAGGTGAAGGGCCCCATCCTGATGGTAAGTGTATTACTGAGGTACTCTCAATTCAAGAACTTGAAAACACGTATTTTGCAGATAATTTGGATTTTCAGTCGGAAACCCTATTTGACAAATTTCAGGCCTTTCTGACGCGTGCGACGACTTGCAAGAGTATATTCGGGCATCACAGCAACGGCCAGAGATCTCAGTCTGGGTCGCTTGTACCACCATGCTCGCAAACCCAAGTATCCGCTCAACGTTACGGCCGCCGCCAACTCATTCTGCTGGAAGATCTACCCAACCTTCTTCATCAACCTACACAAACACGGTTCCAAACCGCGCTACGATCACTATGTATCACTGCCCCTAATTTATCAGAGCCAGGGCCACCGATCGTTATCATCTTGTCGGATTCAGGTCTTCGTGCCGAGAACCCCGACGATGACACGTGGGATGGTGGTAGCAGGCGAAGATGGGACAAGAAGGAAGCCCTAGATATTCGAAATGTTTTGGGACCCGAGTTACTGACGAGTCCATATGTGACGCACATCAGGTATGTGTATAGTTCGCGCTCCTGAACAGTTTTACTGGATATTGTTGTGCAGGTTTAATCCAATGGCCCCTACGTTGATGACGAAGGCGCTGCAGGCCCTCCTTGCTTCGCATTACGGGTCCACAGAAGCACATGAGAGAGTGGGCAAACGTCCCGCTCGTGAAGTTCTTGACATTATCGTGGAATCTTCCAATGGTGATATCCGGAGTGCAATAATGGCCCTTCAATTTGCGTGTGTAGTAGACCTCCCTGCGCCATCAAGCAAGTCGAAGGGTAAGGCGACTCTCGAGAATGCAGGTGGAAAGAAAGGAACGAAAAATGCCCGTACAATTTTGGAAGCAGTCACTAGACGCGAGCAAAGTCTAGTGTTGTTTCATTTGATGGGCAAGATCTTGTACAATAAACGTCAGTGGTCTTTCAATTACGTGTATCTGTCGCTGACAGGATATTTATTTAGGTAAATTTGACCCGCCTGCATCACACCTTTCAGCCAAGGACGCTGCGAAAGAGCGCGAGTTCGACGTACGACTCGTGGACCCGCCACCGCTACCGGCCTGGCTTTCTCATCACAACCGGAAAGCAAGTCGAGTGTGCGCAGAGGTAAGCTTTCCCTGGAGCACTGGAGATGATTATCAGCTCATTATTTTCTTTTTCTGCCGTGAAGGCGGTGGCAGCGGAATCTCCCATTGATTCATCTCTGCTTGGAATGTATACTCATCAAAACTATACTCAGTTTTGCACGGACATAGATCAGTGCGATGGTATTTGTGAAGGATTGAGTTGGGTCGACTGGACAGATGGGGTAAGCTTCTCTTCATCATCGCTCGTCAGTCGCGCAAATTTTAATTTTCACGCTCAGTCGGCAAATTCTCCATATGCATTTCCTACCTTGACGCTTTCGACGCTCCACTCGCTGCCAACGCCTGTACCACGAAGCGGACAAAAAGTATGCAAACCAGCATGGTTCGGTTTTCATACCAAAGAGCTGGAGGCATCGGATGCTGTTGGGGATGTGGTTGGATGGCTTGGGAGAGGTATGGGTATCGGTGGTGATATGGACGAAGGGGCATCTTCGAGTTCAGCAGGTAGGTGGACGCACGATAATGTCGCGACAGAATTTGGGGGTTGGCTGCGTGCCGTCGATCGATGTAGCGGTAGGGTTAGATCCACGGAAGGCGAACCGCAGGGCGGGCCTTACGCAGAGCCGCCACGGAGCCATCGCCTTTTCTCGGATTTGTTGTGGAGTCGTGGGGGTGTTGAGGGTGAGGTGCTTGGAGAGAACGAGGAGGGGGAGGAGGAAAGGATGCCGAGTGGGAGGTGCGGTGTCAGCGAAATCAATGATGGAAAGGGTTGGCTAGAGGATGACGACATAGAAGACGTCGATTAATTTCAATGTCTCTTGTCATACTACGCAATCATTATGTTCGAGCTTTTGCCATCCGCAACAGATACGTAGTCTCTCGCTTGTCTACTAGTGCTGGGTCTTGGATACACCGCTCAAGCAATGTTCGCGTATCTACGCTCTTCACCGCGTTGCTTGCACTTGGTGCAGGTGCAACCGCACTCGGCCTGTAGGTAGTCCATTGCAAGCTCTGAACTATTTTTTTCGCCCTGAACCCTCGACTCAGCTACGAAATTTACTCTTCATTCACGCTCTGGCCAGTGGAGCTCCGCAAAGACTTGCGTGCCGGGATAAGAGCTAAAAATCAGGGTGACCTTGCCCTGAGCGAACGATTCCTTGTTCGGTGCGTGTCGTTCATGTGTCTGCCAGCTTTCGTTCACTCAGCGGGCCACAGCGCCTACCAAACTGCCTTGGCCCTTCCATTATCCGTGCTCGGCCCCGACCCATATCTCAAGCTCTCTGGCATCGCATCTGTCTTGGCCGAAGTTGCCCCCGAACATCGGGCGAAAGAGTTCTTACGGAATGTATGGGACAAGGGCGGCGCAGAAAATGACGCAAGCAATAGCAATGACTGGGCGACATACACGCTCACGAATGAGGAGCGCCTCCGCAGAGTGGCCGTCGCGTGTAAGCTTGCGGAACTATGTGCGGACGAAGAAGGAAAAGGAGCAGAAGAAGAAGAAAAGTGGCTTGTGTGGGCGGTCCAGGAGGTGCTTGGACTGGCAGGTGTGCAGACGAAAAATGGAGGTCCCGCAGACAGCACTCACGCCACTGACACATCCACTTCCGTTGTTCTTGCGGAGCTCGAGCTACCTTCTTGGATACGGAGAGTCGACCTCGGCGCCCCGCTTGCCGCGCTTGGATCGGTGTACGCGCGCAAGGGAAATGTCGAGTGAGTGCTTTTGCACATTTGTAAACGAATACCTTGCGTATGCAATTCATTCAAAGCTTTGCTATGCCACTCTATTTGCAGGCCATATCGCTACTTCTCCCACCAAACGTGGAGAACGTGAACATGGAAGATTGTTGTGAAGGTACGTCTGCTCGCTTCATACACTCCCAAGCTCAAAACGACGCTGTCCGTCTGCAGCTGCACAGCTCATGAACAACCTATCTGAGCTGATCATGCGACGGCCTCCTTCACCGGAAATCAGACATCAGGCCGAAGCCTGGGCGCGTCAGGCATATGGGATGATTCAACGCGCCCAGGAAATGCCCTTGCCTCGAAAGAGCTGGTTCAGCAGCAGCAACACTGAACAGAGCGGAGAGGTTTGCGAGCAAGTATTGGGCGTGGTCTTATTTAACCTCGGTATGTTGCGGGAGGTAAGTGACGTTTCACTCGTTTCCTGGAGTCAGGGTAGTTGACCTTCTCCTTGTGGTAGATGGATAAAGACCACGCGACTGCACGTAGACTGTACGAGCAGAGCCTGAAGCAATGTGAAAAGGCTGGGGTGACGGAAGGTATCTTACAAACCAAGCAAGCTTTAAGAAGAGTCGGCCGTTCCGTTGACTCTGCTTAGTCTTTTTTTATGCTGAAATTATATGCACGTGGCTCTTAATCGAAATCCTCGAGTTGATGTGGTTGCACCTAGTTGACATTCAAGATGTCTAGCACCGATGCTCTGTTAGGTGTTTGGAGCAAAAAAACGGATTTATTGGAATGACAGACTGGCGGTTGGACTTTCTGCAGACGCGAAGCTTGGCATGCAAATATTTTGGACAATTATCGAGGTAAAGGACAATGGGAATCTTGACACGCTCTGATATGCGTCGCAGATCATCTATACTGGAAATCACCAGGATGCGATCGAGGGAATCGAAATCACCGCTTCGAAGAAGGTAAATATGATATATATACATATAATGAAAAGCCTCACATGCATGTCTGTTCTCACTCCTGACCGTTCTTAGCAACGTGGTTGTTTGAATGTTCCAGTGATAAGTTCATCGAAGTAAGTGCGAGGCCTCGAAAACTGATACATGAATGCCGACTACTGAGAGTGCTTGTTCCACTTCAAGTTGATATTTTTGTTAGAGGCTCCGAGTCAGAGAAAAACTGTCCAATTGCCGTATCATAACAACTGGACTCATAGTTTGATCTCTCAAGTTTTACGACGACCTACTTTCGCATCAGTAGGCGAGTCGGGGGAGGGACTCACGACACTAATTGTTCCACAGTTCGGCACCCGTGCCAATATCAGAATTATCAGCACACACATAGGAGTCACAGCCAAAAGTGGTCCAGGTTTACGTAAGTATGTTCAAGCTTATGTAACTTACTGTAAACTCTAGCAGCTAATTGAACCGTAGTTTCGAATATTTGATACCCGTCATATCCCATCGTGAGCTCTGACTGCCATAGCATCTTGACAGACACTACAGTCATCGACAGATTGACAATTCATTTAGATATATACATGACCGACTCTTCTGACGAGAAGGCCCATGCTCGTAGTGCTCCCCGTGGTACTCGGAGTGTGGAAGCGAAGTCGTCTGCTCTTACCATGAGCATGCGAGGTCTCATCGGCCTCATTGCCCTCTTGTGTTCACTCTATGCAGTAACCCCCAGAAACCACCGTCTTAATCCTAACAAATTCAACGATCCTGTCAGCGATGCCGTCGATCATGTGAATCCGTAGGCATTTACGCTCGACAGGCTGATGCCGTCTGCTGATTTTCGTTAGATTGATTGGAAATGGCGGGGACGCCCCAGACGGCTCAGGAGGAATGATTCCTTCCATTGCGCCACCGTTCGCGATGACACGATGGGTTGCGCAGACAAGGTTGAACTATGTTTCAGTCATACCATACAACCATACAGATACGACCATTCACGGCTTCCAAGGAACTCATCAGCCTGCTATCTGGATGGGCGAAAGTGGTCAGGTTGTGGTGAGTCCTGGTGCTGGGCAGATCCAGTCAAAGTTCGAGGATCGTGGTATGGCGTTTAGTCATCAGAAAGAGGTTGTCTCGGCCAGCTATTACAACGTTGAATTAGAGGCCATCGAAGGGGGTAGAATATTCGCTGAGCAAAGCGCGAGTGGGTACCGTTTTTATTGAGTTTACATGTTCGGCTGATTGGTGCTTGTTTATCTGGCTATAGCATCCCGTGTTGGACAGTTACGGTTCACATTCACGGATACAAATACTCCCTACGTCCTAGTGGAAGCGACGCGACCCTCTGTGATCGGCTCATCGAACCCTAGCAACTTCACGTATCCAGAAGGAAGTATCATGATTGACCCCGACCGTTTGGAGATATGTGGAAGTAATCCAGAGAGACAAGACCACATTATTGCCCCAATCTCAACGCCTGCCACGAAATGGAGTGGCTACTTTTGCGCTCGATTCGATCGCACATTTACTTCCTGGGGTATCGCCCAGAATGGAAGCATTGTCCAAAATCAAAATCGCGGTGCTGGAGCCATGTTGTCTGCCTATGTTACTTTTCAGCCGGATGCAACCCAAATCAACGTCAGAGTTGCTGTTTCGTTCATATCGATCGACCAAGCACGAGCGAACTTGGATAAAGAGATACCAGATGGACAGTCCCTTGAAGAGACAGCAAGAAACACCCGTGCCGCGTGGGCTGAGAAGCTCGATAGAATCAAACTTGTCGGCGCGACAAAAGAACAGAAAGAAACTTTTTATACTGGATTCTTCCATACCCTCCAAGTACGTTCGTTGATATTGCTCGTTCCTCTCACTCACGTACGCAGTATCCGTATGAGCAAGACGAGTATGGGAGGTATTACTCTGGTTATGATGACTCGGTCCATGAGGGTGTATCTTATACTGGGTATTCGATCTGGGTGTGTGGAATGTCCGGCTGTGCTTTCTATCATTTAATGAAATCAAGGATACTTATCGGGCTGAATGGGCATGGCTCATTCTTTTTGCCCCAGAGAGAGTTTCAGGAATGGTTCAGAGCATGGTTCAAGACTACACAGAGGTATATATACCAGGAATAAATGCGACCACTTGTTCAACTGCGTTTCCCTTCTCTGTAGGGCGGATGGCTTCCAATGTGGAAAAATATCATTGGTGAGATTACCTCATCGCCTTCACTACAATTCGTCTAAAGCTAAAGGGTAGAGACGAACATCATGGTATCATAGTATTTTGCCGTACTATATGACCCGTGTCATTAATGATTACATTCAGGTTGGGACACACGCGGATTCGCTCGTCGCGGAAGCAGTTCTGAAGGGTTGTACGGATTTTGACCTTGAAACTGCCTGGAGTGCGGTTTATAAGGACGCTATAGTACCGCCAATCAATGACACTTCGATTTCGTGAGTTCATTAAACAGTTTCTAATGGATATTTTTTATCTGATGCTTGCGCAGGTATAGCGATCGTGAAGAGGCATGTCTTGTTATCAACATACAAATTCATCGAGTGACCCTTCATTCAGCATGTTGACTACGAAGTACGCGCAGGGTTATCCACTGTCTACGAACAAAGGGGCTGGGTCGCGGACGACATCCACTCCGAATCTGCCTCCCGCACGCTCGACTATGCTTGTCCGTCTTTTGATTGGGTCGTCGATGAAGTGGCCTTAAAATATTCCTTTAGATGATGACTTTGCGGTCTCCGTGCTCGCCGGTCTCATGAACAAGAGTAGTGAACAGGCGTTCTTCCGTGAACGTGCGATGAATAATCCTTTCACTATCTTTAACTCCGAAACCGGATTCATGGAAGCAAGAAATGCAAGTGGAGCTTGGGCGGGTCCAGACAAAGGCTGGACAGAGGGTGATAAATGGGCATACACGCTTGACGTGGTGCACAATATTCCCGGCCTTATCGAACGCAAGGGCGGAAACAAGAGCTTTATTGAGTTTTTGGATGAACATTTTGCTGATGGTGAGCACCAGCGCCTTCGTTTAACACCTTGAACACTCCGCTGATAATTTGGTAGGCCATAATTATCATACCAACGAGGTTTGGGTTAATATTGATGGTGCAATGGGTGCTAATTCGCACTTCACCGCAGCCTTCGCACCATATTCCATACCTGTACTCGCTAGCTGGCGCAGCGTCCAAATCTCAGATCCGTATCCGTCAAATCGCGGAAACGGACTACAGCGCTGCTGTGAATGGACTGTCAGGGGTAAATATACACAACTCTTGTCATGTCCAGTCATAATTGGCCTTTTTCCAGAACGAGGACTGCGGCCAAATGAGTGCATGGTATCTCTTCAGTGCCCTCGGGTTCTACCCCGTGAACCCAGTGTCAGGTGAATACGTTGTCGGGAGGTGAGAGCTCTGTTCTCAAGTCTTTTTATTTCGTTACGCTCATCTTGTGCTCAGCCCATTCTTCGACAAAATCTCGATCGACCTTCCGGCATCGAACCAGAAGCTGGAAATTATATCGCCTGGGGCACCCTCAAATCCGTTTGTACATTCTCTGAGCGTGGATGGCCAGCAAGTTGAACAGCCCATCATCCAACATGCTCAAATTGCCCAGGGAGGCGTCTTGTCGTTCCAAATGAGGGATACGCCACAGGCTTGGGCGAGTGAATCAACCTTTCAACAATGAACGATGAGGTTTCTGTCCAGGACCGAAATCATTTCCTCTATAACGATCGGTTTGTGATTTGTGTATGTACAATACGTTCAAATTTCTGTTGGGGCCGCAATTCCTTGATCTGTATCACCGAAGTTTGAGCTCGATCGAAAGTGAGCATGGCGACTGAAAAAGAAAATAAGTCGAATCATCAAGACTTCTTATAGTACCCTTGTCGAGAACGACCAAGCGACGGTAGCTTCCACAGGCAAACCCTCGATGCTCAGGCTCTTCGGAACAGTCCAACGCCATCATACGAAACCATCAGTAGATTTGGACGTCATCTACGTACCGCAAGGGCTTCCAAAATCCCAATTAATAGCAGTATTTCGTCGTCTCTAATTTAAGCGTGAGCAGGTAAATATATCCATAAACGTCGGCAACAGTTCCGAAGAGACAAACATATACTTCGCATTATCCTACGAGGATGCAACCAAATGGCAAAACCCGTCCAACGAATAGTCAACATCTAGCCATCGTTGAATGTCTCGGCTGCAGATATAATTTACGAATCTTCATCTGGCACCTCCTCCACCCGCGCAGACCGACTGACAGGACGCGAAGAATCAGGCGTGTCAGCCTCGACAATCTCTTCGATATATGCGCCACCATTGTTTGCTAGCTTTTCTTCAGGGGTCTTCCCGGCCGGCACCTTGCCCTTCTTTTTCTTGCCGGCCTTCTTCTTCGGAACATCCCACTCCCACATCGGAATGAACGATTCGATCTGTGGGAGATGATACCGTATGGTCAAACAAGCAGCTCGTCACGTGTCATGCGATGCAATGCTCACCACGCCAACGTCTGCGAACAGATTGGGGAATATCCAGATGCCCGGAGGCGTAACGACGATAGTAATCACGTAGATGATCAGTCTCACGATCGCCAATGCGAACAAGGCACCAAAGAGACCAAGCATCCCCACGCTGATGTACCACACGCCGAGACGCATGATGGGTGGCCAAAGTGGGAACATGACTCCGGCGAGCATGATGGCTACCATGAGCAGGCCGCCCGCATAGGTCGACCACTGAGATCCCTCATAAAACCAGGCAAAGTAACCATCCTGTGCGAACGATTGTTGTGGGGTAACAGTGACGTGGCGAGGAGACGTCGAGGACGAGCCGCTGGGATTGCCACGGTCCACACGTAGGTAGAAGGCATACGGAATGATCGACGTTAACGCTGCCTCTGCCTCTGCTTCGTTGGTCACGGTCGGGACATTTTTTAGCTTGGCGTAGGCTGGGGAGAGAAGAGCTTTGACGGCAGATTTCCCTATTAGCTAGTCAGTCAGAATCGAGGAAAGGAGAAAAATGCTTGTTTGCACCTTTAAAGTAGTCGACACGTTTGCCGTTGAGAGCTCCGACACGTATCTTCATGCCAGACTTGCTGCTCCGTAGGAACTGGGCTACGTTACGAGCATCTGGAGGTGCTCGAACTTGCTGTGCCTGCGCCGTGGACATCGTTGGCGAGTGAGTGAAGCGAAAGTAAAAGAGCGTTCAAGACGGAGGAATGGCTTTGCCTTGCTTAGTCACCATATGGAGAGTCATAAGTTAGTTGTTGGAATGTGTACATGGTGAATCGTATAAATTTACATGTCAGAGATCCAACCCTATTACAAAAGAGATGATGAAAAAAGCGTTCCCGACATCCGTGCTTTGATAGAGAAAGGAAATGAAGCATATAACAAAGAGATCGCCTGCTGCAGGTCAGCGGATGTATTCAAAAAATAAAACAGGGTGATACACGCGTCCTCCAGCGATAACATTAAAGGATTGTGCTCGAGGGTCATGGGTAAAGTGTTTTGGATCACGACGTCGAACCATCTAGCTTATAGGTGCGGGGTGGAACGACATGATTTCTTCGTACAGCAATTCCTTGAGTTGCTCACGACTTATGTCGTCTTTGTGCACTGGAATACGAAGTGAGGATGAGCTTTACAGTTACAAATAGCGGGCGCTTACGGTCAAACTCGAAGAATTCGGGGTCAAGAGGAGGGGCGACAGGTTCATCGTCTGGATCATGCTAAATGATGTTGTGAGCGACAAAGCCAATAGAAAAAAAGATCGAGACACACGTATGCTTCAAGGTATGGATGAGCCAGTGCTTCCTCGACAGTTATCCGCTTCTTTGGATCGAATGTCTACGAAACAAACAAATAAGTCCCTCTCCCCTTCAGTCGGACAAGAAGGGGTATACCAATGTCTTTGTCAGAAAGTCAACCGCCAACGGATTCGCATTCGGGAATAGCTGCGCGAATGGTCGGCGTTTCCGGAAAGGCAGCGCTCGAATATAATCACGTGATCGTCGTGTGGTAATCGCATAAAACTCATCCAACGTGGGTGTCCCGAGCACATCCAGAATGAGAGTCAGCTGATGGTGGTAATCCCGTCCGGGGAAAAGGGGCTTCCCGGACAACATCTCAGCCAGTATACAACCCACGGACCAAACGTCGATCGCCTTGGTATATTGTTTGAACGTAAGCATGATCTCCGGCGCTCTGTACCACCGTGTAGCGACGTATTCCGTCATGAAACCGGTTTCAGTGCCGGACGGTTCAGCCGTCTTGACAGATCTGGCAAGACCAAAGTCACAGACTTTGAGATCACAGTTGGCATTCAAGAGCAGATTCGATGGTTTGAGGTCACGATGTATGACATCGGCCGAGTGAAGAGCCTTCAGTGCACGGAGGGTTTGATAGATGAAATATTGTGCGTGGTCATCGGAGAGATCTTGCGTTCGAATGACGCGATGCATGTCCGTTTCCATCAGCTCTTGGATCACTATCATAGAGCAGACATCAGTCGCGGAAGATGATGGCACCCGATGGACACGGACGTACGGTAGACTTCCTTGAAAGCCTCGAGCGATGGTGGTTTGATGATATCAAGAATCGAGATGATCTATGGGAGGTCGCTCTAAGTCATCTAAATCCGCTCACGGAACGGTGTACGCACATTCTCGCTCACGCCCGCCTCGCTCAGAAACTTGAGGAGTTTCAGCTCGCGAAGGGTTCTGAGACAGAACATGGAGTGATCGAATGGGGCGATCTTCTTGATGGCGACTTTACGCCCGCTAGGGCGATGCACCGCGGAGCAAACGATGCCATATGCACCTTCGCCGACGACATCGAGCACTTGGTATTGAGTGCCTGATGAGGTTCAAAACGTTAAGAGAAGATAGCGGATTTGGACGGATCGGGACGCACCGACATTGAAGCGCACTTTGCGGGGAGCAGCAGGCTGAGACTGCTTTGACTTGGACTGCGATACCGCAGGCTGTTGATTCTCTGGCATGTCTTGGTCGTAGTGAGAGGAGAAAACAATAATGCCGCTTTACCTGAACTCGCAGCGCCTTTTGTTGTCGTGGAACAAGAACTGGACATTCCCTTCTTTGGCAACTTTCGTGGCTAATTATGCCCGAATCGTGTGTTACCGTGGCGATGGCTTCCATAGCGATTTGATAACGCTCAAGGATACAGCTTGATACCAGTTCTTACCCTGCCTGCCAAGTGTAGCATCAGATGTGGATTGTGAAGTAGTCGAGATGGTTCAATCACTTCTTTTTAATATTTAATCGACTCCTCACGCAATGGGAGTGTCCAAAAACGAGAGATTGAACGTAACCCAAGTGAAAGACGAGTGGGACGGGGCAACGTACAGCGTAGAACGGAAGGCGAAGAAAAGCGAACCGACAAAAGAAAGACAAAGCAAGGTAACATAGGGAAACAAGAAAAGAGAAATAATGACATGCATCCCAGTCAAGTTACGGCCCATCCCTCACCGATTCATCCCATTACACACAGACTTCGCCACCCTAGTCGCCTCACTTGCCACTCGGTGGACCACCACGACCCCGCCCAGGCCCACCGCGACCACCCCGGAACGAACCACGAGCTTCGCCATTTAGAGGGGGCCCACCACGCGGGCGATTTTGGGGTCGCTCGCCACGCTCCTTGCGAGTCTCGACGAAAATCCGCACATGCCCTGCTTCACCACCAACCTCGATCCGTACGCCACCCTCTCCACCCTGACTCTGGGGCAAAGACGTGATGATCGCTTTCTTGGCAGCATCAAGAGACAAAAACTCGAGGAATGCGCATGCCTTGGTCCGTACTATCTCGACGTCTTTCACCGGGCCAAACCGTTGGGCTAATGCCTGACTAAGCTGGATTTGACTGACCGGCTCGACTACACCCTGAAAAGAGCACAGCATGTCAGTTTCAGTTTATCGTGAATTAGTGTTTAATTAAGACCTTAACGAAACACTGTGGAGTGGTCAATGCCATTACAGCTGCGACAGAAGGATGGTCGCGTGGCCCATGTTGTTGCTGTTGCCCACGATGAGGCCCATGTGGTACCGGAGACGGCGTACCACTAGCCGGAGTAGGCGTGCTTGATGCAACGGGCACTTCACTTAGACCTTTGGACTCCGTAGCGACCTGTGATCCCCATCGTTTCGAGTCCGTCGCGGCAAGGCTAGCCCAAGTCTTTGGGGTTGATTTCGCGGGCGCGGGCGTGGGAGCAGACGTTGGTTGCACAGGTGGAGGAGGTGGTGGGGATTCAATGGGAGGAGCCTGAGGTTGCGGTGCAGGTGCAGCCTCCGGTTCAGGTGAAGATTCGAGAACAGGCTCGTCCTCGACAGGGACAACAGGTGCGGAAATAGGTTCGGGTTCAGGTTCTTCGTGATGATAACCATTTGGCTCTGCGAATTCGGTCTCAGGGGCGGGAGGTGGGGAGGGAGGGTCGGACTGAACAGTCGTAGGTTCCTCCTGCGGAACAGGAGCCGGAGGGGGGGGAGGGGAGGGCTCACGGACCACGGGAGGTTGAGGCTCAGCAGGGAGTTCGAGCGCCGGCTCATCGACATGTGTGGGTTCGGGAGGGGGGAGGGCGGGAGTAGATTCGGCCTCGCTGACATCATCCTCAACGGTATCTTCTTTGAGGAAGCGGAAGATGTCGTTGAGGACAAAGTAGCCATTTGGTTGTTCTGCCAGGAAGAAAGTCTGGACAAATTTTCTCCAGGGATCGCCATGGTTGGACATCTCGCCGATGACCTGAATGATGATACCACCGTTGGCAGAGGACTGGGCATCTACGGAGTGAATGAAAACTTTGCAGTCCTCGAAACCGATTGACGTGATCTTGTTGTGGATTTCCTGAGCAAAGGACACGTGAGCAAGATAATCTGATGAGGAAGAGGAGAGAAATACCTGCTGGCCGAAACATGGTTTGATTTCCTCGCCCTCTGTGCCATGAATGAAGGTGGAGGTTTTGGTGTAGAAACAATGCAAACGATGGGGCTGTTTGTTGACAAACGTGTAATACTGGGGAACGAACTGCCATCCAACCTCGGAAGGAACGACATTCTGATGAATCGTAGATGGAGTTGACATGACAGGGAAATGCTGAAGATTGCTGGTCAGGAGTAAGTTACACAGTGAAAAAGAGCGAATACCAGTGAAAAAAAGGGGAATAAAATGGACGTGCGTGAAAAAGTCTAGTATGTAGAGATTACAACGGACTGAGGCCAATTAAACCTTTGCAGCAGGTGGTCAACGAACAAAAAAAAAAACATTGCAATTTTGACTCGGACTTTGCCGACTACCCCTGCTGACTCAGCTTAACTCAACTACTACTACTGTACTCTATTCTATTCGTAGATGTTCAATGCACTAAACTCAAAGTATGCATTCGTAAACGCCGTAGGATTCGCATTCACATAATCTGGAAGCGATGTCAGTCTCCTGAAATACTTCTCCTTTGTGGCGCTCACCGGTACAGCTCGAGGCCGGGCATCCCGACGCTGCGTAGACGGCGCTATTGCCGGCCCAATCACCACCTTCCGTACAAGGCTGAGTAACGCCATGTGACATCACGTGGAAGCAAAGTTTCACGTACAAAAGGTCAGGTTGATAATAATGTTATGGGGCCCAAAGTGGGTGGAAAAATCGCAGTCCGTGCTTGGGAAGAAGGCCGCAGGTGGTCCCTATCCATCATTTTGAGTCATTGTTGTCGAATCATCTGTGCGAATGGATTACCCAGGCGCTGGTGTCGACCGTACTTCCCGGATTCGATACTTCTGGCGGGACAGTCGAGCTGCCACGTTCCCAAAAGTAGATCGAAATGTAGGTTGCACTTCGCTCGATCGCGTACCTGGTGGAAGAACCCATCGATATCTCTTGTAGAGACAAAAACGTAGAAACTCACCATCCACCACCAATGCTATTGAAGCCCGGACCAAAGCTGTTCTCATCTGCCACGTCAACTCCGCATCCACCATTATTCGTATCGTACACATCACAGTCCGTTCCCAAGCTCGTCCTTCACGCCCTGCATCTGAGCAACAAAACCCGTAGATAGCTACGTGTACATACCCCGTCATCGTGCGCGTGGCCGGCATGGTGCAATCTGGGGGTGAGGTGAGGAACGTGACGTATGCGATACTGACGGGACTCTTGCCTGCGCCAGTGTGAAGAGTCGACTGATTCGGCGACTCGTTATTAACTCCTTCGACAATGTCTACTTCACCCTGTAGAATCATCATTCAGAAGCGTCCAAGGTACGTATTCATTGGACCTGAACCTCATTTGGCCAATCAGCACCGACCTCCTGGATCGGTAATCAGCGTACAGAACAGAGCTAATATAGTAGTCGACACACCCTACAGTTTACCACACGACACAAAGGTTGTGTTAGTGAATACTTTTGTCAGCATACAAGTGCTACGAACCCTGAGGTAGAGATGAGCACGTTAAACCCTTACATCGTCATGTCATGGACTCACAAATTGCAGGCCAGGTCCCACACCCCTCGGGCATATGAGCGACATCAAAGCTGAAATCGATGTTGGAAAAGAAATTCGAACACGATGGACACCTACATCGCAACGTGCGTCGTGTACTGATTCAGGGATTGTAATCTAAAAGAGTTTCTTCCCAGGGTGCCGTCAAGGACAGTCGTGTTATCGGCCCGCAGGATGACGTTAGCGCCATTGATTGAATACAGCCCATCTGCCTCAGCTGTGGTTTCATCGACGTAGTTTCTATTAATCCGAGCGCTCCGTCAGACTACCATCGTCACGTTGCAGGTCAGGATTTACGCACACGTCTCCGTTCGTGGGGTCGGGAATAGCCTGCCACTCGAAAGCATCGAGGAAAGCCTGTCCAGAGAGGCTGGAGCTAAGGGTGTAAGAAGCCCCTTGTGCGTACACAATGACGGGAAGTGACAGTGCAATCCAGGAAAACGATGCCTTCATCATAGAGGGTACCAAAGAGGTCCAGTATGTTCTCTTCCTCGAGCATCCTGAGCAAAGCTTTTTATACGCGTGAACAGGAGATACTCTGCGTCCTATGAGGGGGCTCGACTTCAGAGGAGACCCACTGGTCCATCGGGCACCTGCAGTCCCAACCGAGAGAAAGAATTTAGAGAAACATGCGCTCGAAAGGGACACTCACATGGTCATGAGAAGATATCAGAGTTTGCCGAATTCCATATCCAGGCTGATGACGAACAGAGACTGTGTCGTACCGTAGTTGCGCCGGAGAAAACGCGCGGGTGGGTCACAGAGATGGTCAAAGGACCAGAACAGAGTCCCGGCACTATATAACATACCGATCAAAAGAACATAAAGAAGAACGAGTGCATGGAGTTGCTATCACTGGACTAGGGTGAAAGCAAGCTCCGAGCTCATGCCAAGGCAGCTGGCCATCCCTGGGCCAAAGGAGAGCGGCGGCCGTCAAAAGCAGGAATGCCTAACCTATTGGAACTTATTTTGGGATAAGTTGTGGAAGTGGAAACCCATCCATAGGAATATGTACCACACCGAGTAGATTGGAATATTGATGATAACGCTCCCGGAAACCCCTTCCGTACATACACATGGACCAGGACGAGGCTATCCGCCGGCGGCCCTAAGTCTGAGAGCGCTCTAAGAAAACTAGTCAGATGACATCACCACTTTAGTTTCTTGGTAGCCCAGAGCCTCCTGACTATCACCCACAAGCGTCAACCATGGGCAATATTGACGCCACTTGCCAGTGCAAGTCTGAGGCCCTTGGAGAGCCGGACAAAATTCAGGCATAGATGACTCCATGGCGATGCTCATGGACTTGTCAAGCAGAATACAAGAACTCCATTAGTCGATTAAGAATGATGTTGGTCGCGCCTTGGTCCAATCTAAAGATCTGGTTAGTACTTGGTTCTTCACGCAAGTTAAACGTCGCTGCCGGTGGCCCGATGTGCTAAAGCTGCCCGGAGTCTCCTACCGCTCTGGCAAGCATTAAATATCATGGAGAAGCTAAACAGTGGTCGGGTGGCCCCGCCCCGCCAAGTGGTCTACTGCAAGAGCGGAAACCATGCTCGCGGACAGACTGTCTGTACCTGTATCGCAAGTAAATGAACACCTGTAGCCAGAACAGGCATACTTACTGTTAATAGGTCGAGAGTGACGTCCTAAATGGACATCAAGTCGGGACGTCAAGATGCTGATGGCATGATGGCATGATCGATCGATCCTTCCTCGACCCGTTTTAACACGTGTCTGAAGAGTCTGTGGACTGTCCACAATGCCAATCTCATGACATGGTATAGAAACGTGAAATGAATGCCCTGAAAAGAAGTGCATATATGAAATATAATAATTATTGCAGTCGGAAGGATGGTGGTACATTAGAAGCATTAGGGCATGATACGATGCTAGTAGTCCATGTTGAAAGGAACGACGATGCTAATTTTTGCTTTAACAGAGGGGGGGGGAATAAGAGTGGTGTGGGAGAAAGAAAAAACATCAATAAGAGATTTCTTCACGCTCAATGATGGTCATTAGTCCAGGTACGTTCGTCACCTTATCCAAGGCAACGGGCTTTTGTGGGTCCGGAAGGGAGGACCGCGATGCAGATGCGTAGTATCGGATCTGGACAAAAAAAAACCACGATGAGTCGCAGTCAGTAATTGCTCGGACAGATCGGCATGATGATACTGACATGCACCCGAAACTTGCCATCCTGCCTGTTCTTTGGTATACGAATTTGGCAAACCCAGCTACAAAAGAAAATACTGTCGTACCCGTCCGAAACCAAGGTTTCCAGAGAGACACACCTCTCCTCGACGAGCACATTGGCACCAAGATATACGGCTTTTTCCAGCAAACTCGCCCGCGAGCCGCGGAGCAACTTGGCCATATCTACTGCACCCGTACACACAAATCGGTCTGCATGATTTAGCGGCACCCGGCGTTTGCACGTTGCATCTTCGGCGGACAAGGTTGGGTGGGTGATGGGTACGCCCGAGGCGAAGTCGAGAGCGTCGTGTCGTGCTCGTTTGAACTTTACAAAGGCACTTGCGACGATGGAGACGGTGAGGGTCATTCTAAGTGGTGAAGGTGGTGGGGTAGTCATCGAGGTCGTAAGGAAAGAGACGTCCCCGTAACGAAACAGGATAAAAGACAACCAAGCGGAGTTTCGACCACGCCACTGCCATCAACCAGACTCCACGGAGTTACAAGCACGAGGATCATTACCGATCTACTCTCTTATCCCACTCCATTCATCCTTGACTCTAACAACATCACTTCCCGCTTTCGTCCTCGTCAGCCCCAACATGGATTCGTGCGCTATCTCATCAGATTAGCTCAACTACACATCACATCAAAGGGTCCCACCTTTTCCTGCAAGCATATCATCCGCAATTGGTATGCTTCCCGAGGTAATGTACCGCGTGGAAACCCCTCTAGCGATCAGCGGCCGGGAGAGCATCCCTTTCAACTCAGCCTTCAGGGCTGCGATCCGGGTGTTCATCCGTTTCCTTTGATGCTTCGTTGGCCCAGCCTCATCTTCAGAGACACTGCATCATACATGATGGCACTTACATCGCTTGATCGGAACAGGAGCGAGGACACTTACCTCACAGCGTCCGAGTCTAGCTCTATCTCCATAGCCTCCGCGGTCTCTTTTAGCCACTGCCGTTCGTGATTCTGTTTCTTCACTCTGTGCTGCTGTGCATCAATCTGTTTCGCTAATCGGATTCGTTCCTTCAGGTGGTCAAGTAACGTTAACTCGACGCCGATGTCTGGTATGTCGGTGTCCTCTGAGACCGCGATTGAAATGTGAGAGGAGTTATCGGGAACAGGATCTACGTACGGCGACCCAAACTCGAGAGCAACGTTCTCACGATCCTCCTTTCCTCGGGAGAAACCATGAGCAAACTGAACCCTTTGCGCATCGCACGCGCGGTCCGACCGCTCCGATGGACGAACACATCGGCAGACCGCGGTACCTGATAGTGTATCACATGGTCCACGGAGGGTATGTCCAACCCCCGCGCTGCAATATCCGTTGCCAGCAGAATAGCGTTTGGCGTTGCCTTGAATCTGTCAAGCCAGCATGAGGTTGGGCTGAAAATACGTTAAATCAAGTACCTATCAAGGTTTTTGAGGCGCTGGCGTTGCTCCAGCTGCGAATGCAACGGAAACGCTTTCAAACTAAGCAACTCCAAAAGGGGTGTGAGGCGTCTGATACCATCGATTGCCGAAAGGAACACGAGCGAGCGACCCGGGTATCGTAGCAGAAAGTAGTATAGATACGTGTCCTTGCAGGGTGAGAGTAAACGAGCGAATGCTATGAAGCAGCAACGTGTTTGTGGCGTTACCTTTTCGGATGCGATGCACTCAATTTTACTTTCTTGCAACGTGGAGACGACGCCACCCTCCGGGCTGAGGTCAATGAGTTCTGGGTGCGGATCCCGGAAATCGAGTCGCAGAAGTAGATCGTCTAATACATTCTGTGGAATGGGTGATGTCATTCAGGTCAGGGTTATGACGCACCAAGAGTGCTGGGAGGTTTAGAGGTACCCCTTTTTTCCAGCTTGGGTCTGGAATGTCGCTTAAGGTTTCGTTGAAGTTCCTTGCTCAGCGTTGCAGAGAACACAAAAGTTTGCAAATCGTTGCTCGGGGGTGGGTTTGCATCACTTTCCTGACCGTCCAGTTCTGGTTCTATCTCGTCCCCTCTGGAATGAGAGTGTTAGTCGCGTTCGGACGTGTCAAGTCAATTGCCTCACTTTGAGGTGCGAATGGTAAGGCGTAGGATATTGTCCATCTCAGCAAAGTGCCCGGCTTCGATCATGCGATCCGCTTCGTCCAACACAAGAACTCTGATATTCCGAACTTGTTGCGCGAGAACTTCATCCTGGTCGAACCGAACCCTTTTTTTTCAAGAGTGTGATGATCTAACTTGACAAAGAACGAACCTCTTGGAGAATATCCCATAACCTCCCGGGGGTTGCGATTAAAATGTCGACTCCGCGATCAAGGATGCGTCGTTGTTTTTGGGACGACATACCGCCGACCAGGACGGCAATGCTGATGAGGGGTAAGGCGTGCACGTTTTTGCCATTATGACCCTTGCCCTTAATGTTGCCCTGGGATAGGACCACGTCCTCGGGTTCTTCCTTGAGTGAGCCATCGATCGGCTTGGAAAACGCGTTGAGATGGTCCGAAACTTGCAGGGCAAGTTCTCGAGTGGGTGCGAGAATTAGGGCATGAACACTGCGCTTTTGTGCCAGGTGCCTCGACTCTGCGAGTATACGATGGAGAATCGGTAGTCCGTAAGCGAGGGTCTTCCCTGAACCCTAAGGACGCCCGCGTTAGTCGGTAACATGAATGGGGTGAGTGAGACGTGCCGTTTCAGCTACGCCGATGATATCCCGATGTGAGAGTGCAAACGGGAGCGCCTGTGATTGGATTGGAGTGGGGGAGGTAAACGACTTGTTGTGCAAGACTCGGAGGAGATGAGGGTGTAAGTTGAAAGAGCGCCATTCAGGCAAGAGGGCAGCTGTTTGCGAGGTGAACCTGGGCACACGACGTTGAATGATGGCGATATCGTACAATCGAACGACGCTTGAGGGGTCTCTGCCAGGCTGGCTGGTGACTGACGGATCTGTTTGTCGGACGCGGTGGTGGTGTCTGGCGCCTGTAAGACCTACCGCAGGTTCGGACATATTAGACGTAATCTTGGCGAAAACGCATGGAAGGCGAACGAACATTGAACCTGACGACTTTTCCGCCGTCTTTTTCTTCGTATACGACCTCGACGTTGTCGACCTCTTCGAGTTCGAGGATGCCGTCGTCGGCGTCGAGGCCTGTATCTGCTGGTTTCGCGACGGCCTTCCATGGTAAGCGGTCGATCGAGCCATACCGGACCTTTATTTTTTTAGCTGCTAACGAGTGGTGCTGAGAATGCGCCCTTCTCTTGGACATTTTATCAGGACTAGGACGTCCGACTCAGAGCGGTTGTTTGGCAAAACCTTCTGATCCAAACATGGTTTACTATAAATGGTCTCTTGGCCTTATTGTGGGTCCAAGCGGACTTGCTCAAGCAGAGTCTACCCCGCTCGACGGTTATTCCTCCTCATTTTACTAGGTGAGACTACTTCTAGTACCTGTGGGAACTCCTCTACCCCGTCCTCACGCCACGGCGGCAGTATTTTGAATGCCCTCACCACCACCCTTCCTCCCCGTCGAGGTTTGGAGACAGATATTCTCTCTTGTCATCCGAGTGCCTGGCGTACTGCTGGCAGATAGACTCGACCCCTTCTCAGAGACCCGCGATGCAGATGTCTATTGGAGCATGGCGCAGTCCACCCGATTAGCCCTGCTATCGGTCTGCAAGGACTGGCATCTCATCGTATCAGAGTTCATCCACGAGCACATCCACCTCACTTCCTCGAGACAAGTCATCGTCATTGCAGATCGTCTTGAGCACAGCAAGGAAAAAGATGGCCGCCGTGCACTCGGTTCGTTAACCCGGCGCGTGGATATCCAGCTCCACAATCCACTTCCACAGGACGCGAGACACATCGCTCGTCTTCTACGATGTACTCCAAATCTCGAGATCTTTATCAACAGCAATTTCTACATGTCTGTGGCGCCAAATTCCCAGACCATCCTCCCTCCCACACAAACCCCTACCGAAGTCGTAAGAGCCCTCCTCACGACGTGCGCGCATTCCCTCCGCAGAGTGGAGTGGACGGGCAACGAAAGTCCCTCATGGAGCGACCTGATCGACGTTCTCCGCTACGTAGTCGGCCTTTGCAGCCTCACTCTGGCTAATGTATACGGGACATACCCCGAAAGGCCTCGTCAAGAGCACCTCATATTACCCAACCTCAGAACTCTCATCTTGGGAGACAGCCCCTCGTTTTCACACGCATCTTTGGGAAACGTCCCCCTCAACACCCTCCTTCTCATGCTCTCCAAGTCCCAAAATCAATTGCCCTGTCTACGGCGCCTCGAAGGCTTTTCTCCGTTTAGCCCTGATTTTTTGCGAGCGCACGGGCCCAAAATCCGAGTAGTAAGGACGGTCGCGTATACCCCACTCTTGCCGGAAATCATTGCTGAATGCCCCAACCTCGAAACATTTGTCACCATCTTCCCACATCAACAGCTCGACCATCTTTACCATCCCACTCTTGAGCGCATCGGTATCTTCCCTATCAGCGAAGACCTCGTCGGTGTACCGTTCCCAATATTCGCTGCCTACATCATGAAACCACTAGAAGATCTGATGTGTCAGATTGAAGAATCCAACCTACCGAATCTTAGACAGATCCGGATACGAAACACGGGAACATTGGCAGGGGTTATAGAACATACCCAATTCATACAAAAATGGCGCAAACGTTGGAGTTCCAGAGGCGTGCGGTTCGATGACAAGGATGGGAATCCTTTCTTGCCAGGGATCTCGGACAAGGCTGAGGATGGCCTCGAGGTTCACGGTTCCCGAGCGCAGCATGTTTGACACGCGACCCTTTTTTTCCAGCTTTTTGTTCTGTTTCCCATTCGGTCCAGTCCGTCCATTACCAATTAATTGTCGGCGTGAGATCCCTCCCCCCTCCCAAGGCTTCTCTTCACAGCCTTCTGTAGCGTATATGGTTTTGATACAGCATCCAATGCATTGTATGATATCTGATTCAGACTTTCTTGGCAATAAGCATTTACATTCTTCAACATACAGAAGCTGGCGTTACATGAGGGTTAAGTGTAAAGTCGATCGGAGTAGCGCAGTATTCATATCTACAGTTTAAGTATCGTGAGCAATGACATAAGATCGCATAAAACGCAAGGTCCATATATTACGCGCGCAAGCGGGCCTCCAACAGTCTGCGGCAAGAGAAGCACGCAGCGCTTGACGGCTCGATTTCGCCGGGTTACTACATCCCCCGAACCGCCAGTGGAATGGCTCCATAACAGCCTAACAAGGGAAGCCTGTGCTCGGGAGCTGTCACCGAACCACTACATCCCCCGAACCGCCGCCGGCTCTGGGTCGCAACGTAACGGTGAGAATTTCCCTGCCTTGCCGAAATAACCTCGCGCCTGTACAGAGTGCTCGCGATCGAGCCCGTCGACGTAACGCGTACGTCCGCGTCCCCACAAAGGCAATCGTGCCCGGGTGTTTCCGAATCGATCGATGGCACGTTTGCAAGAGTCGCCCACGACGCTGGCAACATCTTGGAGTTCCGTCCTTGTTCATGCATGAGGACGTCGACCAAGTTGTGTGCGTGCCCTTTGGATTGTTCGACGTCGTACGAAAAGATGACCCATGAGAGGATTCGGATGCGGACAAGGTCAAATGCCGGTCTAATGAACCTGACTTACGTTGGACCAGGTGACGAGATAGTTCGCAACCTCGCCAAGGCTGTGAATGAAGGTGGGAGGGTCCGTGACGTCATCGGGGATGTGGAGGTCCCAGTTTGCAGCCGCTCGTGTCACGACGGAGAGCGATGTACGACTCGAGATCGGGGATAGTTTTGTTAACATGTATTGACGGATCGCTTGAAAGAAGAGCTCCATCGTCTTTACGAACAGTTGGCAAGTGTATGACCGGAGATGCCGTTTGGTTCATTATAACTATGTAGAGTAAGGTTAGATTATCATTTCAAAAAAAGAATCCAGGGAGAGGCAGAGAGGGTCAATATTTGAAACTTAGAGGAAAAATAATAATTACCGACTCTGTCGTCATCCGATTCAGGCGCGCCGAAGAACGTGTGGATTGAGTCCATGACCACGTTGGCCACCTTTCCTGTGCCACGATCGTCCATGTCGTCGGAGAGATTGTAGTATCCAGATGAAAGAGCCAGCTGAGGAAATCGGCGCAGACGCGGAGTTGGAGATAGCCAACATGAGGATAAAGACATCACCGCGAGCTTTCCAGCCTTGAGGCCGTGAAAGGCACGGGGTCACTGTCTAACAGCCACCTCTTTGACTCGGATGAAACAAGCTCGATGTAGAGATCAAGCGAACAGCGCGAGACAAGGCCGGGAAGGAGAAAGGTCATGGAAGTCGATCGGGTGGTGGAGGGTGAGGTTGGCACTTTAAATGACAGACTACTGAACAAAGTGGAATAGGATTTCGAACAGGCCGGTCGCAAGTGCTTCTCTTCGGACTGTGCCTCCTATTCGATAGGGTGGATTACCGATGGCTTTCCACACGAATGATGGTAGATCCGATTATTGACATTACTAGTGTTCTGACTCGGAGGCTGGGAGAAATTCGGGGCCAAGTACTCTTTGCTAATGTTTCGTATCCGTAGTCAAGCGACGGACCTGTTTACAGGGCTGTAGTCAATGTGGATATATTCGGTGATCCGCCAGGGGTGCCCAAGTCTTCGGAGTTTTTGACAGCCACGGAAGGTGCATAACCTGGTTAGATACGCTTCATCTTCGATGGCAGTAAGTGTATTCGGTGTCAATGACAATGCGTTCGATAATATGCCTCGGCCTCATGCCTCAATCCCGGTCATTTGCTAGTAGCGGAGAGCTGATCTCCGCGCCAAAGCTGTCACACCGGGTCACGTATCCGAGTGGTCACTTCTCGTCCAATGGAATAATTAGCGAAGACTTCTCGCCTAGTTGAGGAAATTCAGCTCGGTTTTGGAGGCGACGACTCCAACTTTTGTTTCACGCTTTTGTAGACCTTGGGCCGTCGCCTGACGTAGATAAGATAGGCCTTTCTGCGAATGGTCGTGACCATGATGATGGTATGATTACATAAGCGTATAGTCTGGCGAGGTCAGGCGCAGTGACTCGTCGAGATCTGTATAAGACCACCAAGCCATGTCTAGGAAATTTGGCTCAACACAGGTCCCTCAGAGGGCACCCAGACGTGTTAAAATGTCATCGCAGTCAGGACGTACCTTTGGCGCACCGAACGCGCTGGGAATACAGCAAGCCATCGACATCGAAGACGTCAACGAACACCCGCCCCCCCGGCGCGCCTCCTGGTCACGGTCGACCATCCTATCACGGTTATTGGGTAAGGACAAGCGCAACGGGATCACATCTCCAACATCGGAGCGACCGCCAATCCCGAGCGCGCTGCATGTACGCGAACCCGACTCCACCCCTCTACCAGTGCTGTCGATGATTGTATTATCCATTGTGAGCATGTCTTTATTCAGCCCTCGATATGGTTCTCAGCGTTGCGCAGACAATGCTAAGCGAGTTTTTACTCGCGAACGTATCGATGCCTTTCCTACTCTTCATGGTCAAAGGTATGCCATTGCCCAGAATGACGTCGTGTGACACTTCTGAGATCGCTGGTCGTCCAGGATTCAACGAGTTCAGAGACGAATCAGAAATTGCCTTTTATACCGGCATTCTAGGTCGGCCTCCGCTTCCTTTTGCAACCAGACATGCACTTACTTTGTTCGTCCAGTTGCCGCTTTTTTCCTCACGCAGTTCCTCACTTCTCTGCTATGGGTATGTACCTGCCATTTTCACCCTGTTGTTATTCAACTTGTTATCTTGTAGGCCACCGTCGCTGACAGACATGGCAATCGCACTGTCTTGTTTTTCTCCTTGCTTGGGAGTGCAGTCACTGTTTCAGTCTTCGGTACCTGTGCAACATTCCGCCAAGCACTCGTCGTTCGCCTCCTTCAAGGTATATTTGCTGGCGCAGTCGGCGTGGCTCGTGGATGCGTCACCACCGTAACCGACGCCACCAACGAAGGTAGAGCATATGCTATTATGGGGTAACCAAATTCTCTCCTCGATTTCATTTTGTCCTAACAACTGTTTGCAGCTTCTGCTGGGGACTAGGAGGTGTTTCGGGGGCAGTCGTAGGAGGAGCATGTGTGTTATCTCCCGCTTATCTACCATTTCAACAGCTCATGTGTACATATCAGTTGAGCGACCTGCAGAAAAGTGGCCAGAAGTGTTTGGCCCTATCCCTTTTTTCGTAGAACTCCCGTACTTTTTGCCATGTGCTATTGCTGGCAGTGTAGCCATTATCGGTGCGTCATTTTCCTTTTCCACTTCTCTTAAATCGCTTAGTATGACACAGGTTCGGTCTTGTCGCTTTTCCTTGGCCCAGACGGAGGACCAAGGGAAGGTTCTATTCGCCTTCCTCTAGAGAAACCTGGAAACCAGCATCCATCAATACCCGAAGATGAAAGTGTAGTCGAGCCCTTTGAAGTCGAGGAACCTACGGACTTTTTTGGTACCCTGAAGCAAAAGATTTCTCGTCCATTCTCCATTTTTACTGCATCAAGTTCTCCGGTTATCCATCCCACCGAGATTCCCACCACACCATCTGTCCCTCTGATCTCATCTCCGCCCGTGAATCGGCTCCGATTGAGCCGGGCAAACGGCTCCGCATATGGTTACAGTGGGGATCAGGGGCATCGACTAGCAAGGACGATCGCGCCACGCAGCAGTATGGCGAGTACGCCCAAGAGTCGGAGCACCTTTTTCGATGGCCCTCAGTCCTACGAGGGCTCAGAGCTCAGCTTCACACAACGATTGCTCATGGCGAACGAAAATGCGGTGACTAATATTGCCGACTTGTGGGTTGCTGCTGCGATGAACGTCGACAACGAGGAGCAATATGACATGGATATGGATGTGCTCATGGACGAGGAACAAGGAGGGTTAGGTGTGGAAGAGGAACTGGATGGTCGGGACCCCCTCGGGCCGGCACGCGGGAGGACGGGTTCGCGGAGCATTCGTGGTGGAACGATCCTGCCGCAACGCGGTCCACATTCAACAAGTACCATGTCTCCATCGCTCCGGGCCGGTTCCCAGCGCTCTACCTCACGTGCGTCTACCTTTGGGACCTCGGCATTCGGCGGCGGACGTCTCTCCCGCCGCTCGTCTGCCACTGGACCAAGTATATTTGCCCACTCGGGCGTCCGGACACCCACTGCTGTGCTTGATGCGCGGTTGCGCGAGGCAGAGCCTTTAGATGTATTACCTCCCATTCTTGAACGCCAAGGGTCGGGGAATGCCATCGATGCGACCGAGGTTGGCGTCATGGAAGAAGTGGCGGAGAAACCTCCATCATTGGTATCACAGCTCCCTATTTTGGTCATCATCCAGTATGGGTTGCTGGCGCTACACAGTACGACGCACGACCAGGTTTTCCTATCATATCTCGTCACGTGAGTCAATCCTTTGTTCCAGTTGGCGAGGCAATTGAAGGGAATGACAGCGACTATAACTCTGGAGGGTTGAATCTGAACCCGGGACATTTTTCGCAATTGAGTGCGCATTCTTGCTGTCTTCATTTTGAGTGCTACTCACCTCGTACGTTGCAGTTGCTCTGATGTGCCTGTTCCAGATTGTCTACCAATTCTACCTCTATCCGTGAGTGACTCGTATGTTCGCCTCTTATCCAATGCTAACTTCTTTCTTTAGAAATATCGGGCACGTACACGTATTTTACTTGCGACCAACATCATTCTGACCACAAGTTTAGCCCTCCCCGTGGACGTTTCTCGCATATGGCGATGTTCCGAATGGGGTCGTTCTTGTTCATACCTGCTTATCTGACCGTCGTGCTATATCGCATCTTTGCAAGTGAAACTGACAGTGGCAACATTTTCCTCATGGCTGGTGAGTCACCTTTGTTGTCGTACTAACATCATTGATCTCAGCTTCTCCCCTCCTTCCCCAGCGCTCTCGGTGAGCACGTAAGCGCATTTACCTTGGGTGATCCTGTTTGATTGCTAACGAACGAACACAAGCGCTGTTCGGTATTGTGGCAATACATTTGCATATACATCCGTGGCAATACTTCTGAACTACAGTACGTCCTCTCTTACCTTGTGCTTCGCGTACCAAGTCTGATTTCCCAACGTAAGTGACTCCGCCTGCCGCGGTCGGTTTTGCCAACGGTGCTGCACAGAGTATCGTTAGCCTTGCGCGTTGTCTCGGACCGATCATTGGGGGCTACGTGAGTTCCGTTGGTCAGTGTTTTTGGACAGTGACCTGATGATCCAACTCCCTCGGCAGCTCTGGTCGGCGAGCACACAAGATGACCCGTCAGGGTACCCGCTTGGCTTCCTGGCATGTGCAGCGACGTGCGCGATCGCTGTGGCCCACAGCTTCTTGATCCGATGATGTGATCGTGACTCGCTCCTTCTCGCTGCCTTGTCTTTTCATCCCATCCGTATCGTAGCTGAACCAGCATCCCATCACACACGGACTACACCAGAAAGAGGAATGGGAAATATATTCTTATCATAATCCATCATGGTTCTTGTTCGCGTTTTGTACGGTTTCGTTCCATATCTTCACTTTTTGTCTCTATCCACAAACGAGAGACATTGTCCACCTTGCAATTTCCTTGTCACATTATTGTATAATGTGCGATCATTGACTAAAAATGTAGAGATCCTCGGGCAGACGCAATAGTTTGGAGGCCAGACACTTGAAAAGATGTTGCTATACAGACGATATAGTCCTGTTGCATGACATCACGCACATAGAGTAAATGTACCTTGTGCTTGTGGTGTGTTTGGTATTAATAAATATGCATATAATGCACGAGGTGGGTGTCGTGAATACAAGACATCGAAAACGATAGCAGAGCAAGCAAGAATCATGTCGCCGTGTCAAGTCAAACATCCTTTCGTCAAATTTCTAGTAATAGGGGTAAGTGTCGATGACAATCTCTGAGGAAGAGGTCAGTCATCAATTCCAAAGACCACCACACGAACCCATCTCACTATTCCTTCGCGTTATCTTCTCGTTCCACCACCTGGTATTGCAATTTCTCTAACGCCTCGTCGTGCCGCTGGAGCAGCAACCGCTCTACCCAGCCACCCTTTGGGAACGGTTTATCCCACCGGTTGTGTAAATGCACCGCAAATATCTTCTTCTTCAGCGCGTGGTCGAGCCCACCGCCTTCTTCCAGACCATATCCCTCCGTCCAGTGCCCGTCTGCACGGTCAGGCAAGAACGGGTCGGGGACGCTGTTGTCGAGTCGACAGGCGAGGGGATCGCTGAAGCAGAACGGGAGGATCTTGAATGGAGGGATCGACGTAGCAAGGAGGCGACGCCAGAGACGGAGGTACAAGATCGCACCCCAGTCGGTCGAAGGCGAGCGAGGGGGTGTAGACGTGGCCATGAGGTGGAAGGCTTCGCAGAGGTAGGGCGAGCGCTGTTTGAAGTGCATGAGAGCACCGTTGAGCGCCTGGTAGGTTTTTCCTGGACGGCGTGGTGTCAATGGATGTGGGTGAACAGATTGGGGGAGACATTACCCCAGCAGTCCCATTGCGTCACGAACTCGTGCTCGAGAAGAGGCTCGAGGTCGCGCGTGACGAGCATGTCCATGTCGACCCATGCACCACCGTAGTGCCATATGACAAGGAGACGAACGAGGTCACCGTCGACCCATGCTTTCTTGTCGTTCAGTTGAAGAAGTTTGCTCGATTCCAAGGCCGTGCCCTCGGCGAGGGTGGGGATGTCGACGATATTGAGCAAGAAAGACTCGGGGTAGCGGTGGAGGTAGTCTTGCACGATCGGGTTCTCGCTGAGGTCACCGTTTGACCAGAGAATGAGACGAGAGCGGGGCAAGTTCTGGGTTGCAAAGAAGGACTTGAGCATAAATTCTTGGCGTTCCCCGAAGGGGACGAGGTCCGTGCGCCAGTATGTATGGTACTGGTTGCGGTGTTCGGGCGATATCCAGGCCTGTTGAAGGGCGTCGTGCTCTGGCAAAACGACAGTGCCTGCGAAGTTGTAACAGTCCATTCCCATTCGCATGGGGATCCCTGCTTGCACCTCGAAGCGCTTTTTCCCATAGAGCTGCTCGCTGAGGTTGTACGACGAACTGACACGGTCGGGATCGAAGCAACCAGAGAGGGGAGCGATGGGATGTATTTCTTTTGTGATCCAGTTGCGGTCGTAGAAGACGAGGTCGACATGGAGATGTGGCTCGAATGCTCGCCAGGCCCACCAGAGCGCAAAAAAGGCTGCAGGGACGACGAATTTCAAGATGTTGAATAGCGAACGAAGTCTGATGAACGACATTGTTCGGGTCCGTCACACACAGTCGCGATTCATTGTTTTGTTTTACACTCGTCTCGGCTGCAAAACTTCCTTATCTTCGTACTAATTCATCCGACCTTTCAGTTTCATTTGCTTGGACTGGCTCTGTCTCAGAGTATGGGATTCGAAAATGGGTGATAAATGGCATTAGAAATCTGGTATCTACCTCTAGTACTGTGATACTCTTTGCTATAGACTAGTTATATTGGGTTATTGTAGAGTATGGGTATGGATTATGGCAGAGTCGACTGTAACTCTGTCTTCAGGGATATTATTTTTCATTTGCAGGGAGGGACGTGCCCAAAACATTTCAAGTTCGCGGCATTTCGTACAACCCACTTCGGGGCTAGTATGTAGTCACATAATCCTTTAAGAAGCGAACTCAGACATCTCCCTTTCACTGTTGCCTTCGTCCTGTCACGATGAGCTCTACCATCGCATATGCCATTGCCTTCGGGTGCATCACTATTTTCATCGGCAGACGATACTTCTGGGGTGCAAGACCGCCTCTTCCACTCCCTCCTGGTCCTCCTGGCTTACCATGGGTTGGAAATATCATCGGAATCGATGCAGGTGCCCCATGGAGAACCTACACCGAGTGGGCAAAGACTTACGGTAAGTCGAGATGCAATGACGGCAGCATAATACCCATGCAGTTGTGTGTGCAGGCGACATTGTATATTCTCGACTGTTAGGCCAGGATATTATCATCCTCAACTCGGAAGAAATGGCAAAGGATCTCCTTGAGAACCGTTCTTCCAACTATTCCGACCGCCCTCATCTCGCCATAAACGAAATGTGCGTCCCTCTTATATAGCAAGGGATACGCAACTTACACTATGAACGATCCTAGGTCTGGGGTCGATTTTGCTACTGCGGTAGTGGGATATGGTGATAGATGGCGACTCCATAGACGGTTTGGCCATCAGACGTTTCGGCTTGACGCGGCACCCAGATTTTTGTCCCTGCAACACGACAAGGCATGTCAACTCCTTCGACGGCTGTTCAATAGGCCAAATCAACTTGACGATCATGTGCTCGAGTATGTGTCCCAGGTTTAACAGCGAAGCAGCATGTGTTGATTTTGCGACAAGATATACGGCTTCAGTTATTTTGAACAGCGTATATGATTACAACCCTGAATCTAGGGACGACAAAGTTATCAAGGGTCTAGAGCAGGTCCAGGAAATTGCTTTATCGGTCGTGCGTCCTGGTGTCGCGATGGCTGTTTCCACCTTCCCGATATGTGAGTAGATTTTATGTGGTACTGTATGACTACAGTAACTTATTTAAACTTCCTTGCAGTGGAGACATTACCGGAATGGTTACCATGCATGTCATTCAAAAAAGAAATAACGGCCGCGAAAAAGCTTACGAACCAATTTGTTGATACACAATTTCAGTATTGTGTACAAAATGTAGTGAGATTCATATACATTCATCTCGTGTCTTTGTTCACTATTCGGCAAGACGGATTGCGATGCTGCCCCCGGCTTGATACATGACGCACTGAGAATAGCGGGGGAGAAAGGAGCGGTACCGGATAAATTATGGCTGAAGAGCCTGAGTGAAGCAGCTGCTTCCGCTTCTCTGGGTAAGCATCTTAAACGCTTAGTTTGGCCCTTGCTCAATGCGCGCCGTGTTTTCTTGTGGTTGTAGCTGCGACCGAAACAGTGAGTCCATTGACGTAGTCACGAAGAAATTATGTTCATGCGACAACTTCTGGGAATAGTCTCACTCGACCCTTATGACGTTCTTTCTCATGATGATGTTGAATCCTGCAGTTCAGAAAAAGGCACAAGCGCAAATCGATGCTGTGGTGGGCAGGGATAGATTGCCGTCGATAGATGATCGACCTTCCCTGCCCCTCATCGACGCTATATTCTGGGAAACCTTCAGGTACAACCCTGTTACCCCTCTCTGTGAGTGGCGCTGGACCCCGAGTAATTTTTGATACCGACGCGTGCAACCACATAGCCATTCCCCACGCTGCTGTGAACGATGACGTGTATAACGGATTCCACATCCCAAAAGGTATTCAACAATTCCTCCCCTGCCGCTGCGAGAGAACTTTTGTTGACACCTGCTGTTCCAGGTGCCATCGTCATATCAAACCTGTGGTTAGGCTCTTCTACGTTCTACTCCAAGCAGACTTCGTTGACCCATACCATTTGCCAGGGCGATGTCTCGCGACGAAAGGAGATACCCCAATCCACACGCGTTCGTGCCCGAACGATTCTTTAACGACGACGGTTCGCTTAAACCGAACGACGTCCTACACATCGCGTATGGATTTGGTCGCCGGATGTGCGTCGGGCGACACTTTGCCGACACGTCGGTGTGGTCCACGATCGCCAAAGTATTGGCCGTCTTCCAGATATTAAAACCCCTGGACGAAAACGGGGTCGAAATCACCGTGGAACCAAAGTTTACGAGCGCGCTCGCCGTGTGAGTAGGGAGACTAATTCGTACACTCGCATTTTTTGATTTTTTTTTCTGGTTGTTGTTCACAGGCACCCTCTCCCGTTCGATTGTAAGATTGTGCCTCGCTTTCCAGATATCGATGTAGAGAAGCTGGAGGAGTTGATTGCCATGAGTGATGCTTAGGGCCGCTCCCCCACTCGTGGATCTGGTTTCATTTTTATTCAGATATGTACTACTAGGAGTTATAGAGCAATCTGGGGAGTATACATAATCTCACCCTAGTGTATATGCATATTTTTCAACTGATAGTTACCACATATACTACAATGTCATCTAATTTCTTCAGAGCCAACTTTGCTTTTTGTACCTCTTGCAAAGTAGTAGTACATGCAGTGACAGCGTCCCAGCGACGAGGAAAGAAAGGTCACAAAAATGTATTAGGGGGATGCGGTACAAACTTGAAAACACATAATGTCAACGCGCAAATCGCATGATCCTTGAGAATCACCCACTGGATCTGTCAGAGATCCAATGCCATCACATCGCATGTAATATGAGAGACAAGATTCACGAGCACTGGGATGCCGCACAAATAAATAAGAAAAAACACTGGTAAGGAGAACGGGGTGAGGATATCATTCTGAACACCTGCTGTTTGGTCAAGGATAAGGACTCGGATCGATCCTTGTCGTTGAACAAACAGCAAATGCAGCACCAGTCCCGGATCAGTTGAGCCAAAGAAAAAAAATCAGAAAAGGCATACGTGACGTCGACTGTGCAGAGCGGTCTTACCACCTTGGACATCACAGGCCGGCCAACTCCTTTAGGCTGTGGGTTAGAGAAGGCCTCGGCGAGAGGCACTCTAACAGACGATGTACGATATTTGCCAAAGGGTGGTAGTATCTTCTGCATCTAGTTTGCTGTCCGAGATGTGTATGCACCAAGACCTTGGTGCGTGTGCTCAACCCGGATTCGGAATTGTACCCTGGCACATTTCAGTGAAAAAATAAAATAAAATATTAAAATAAAAAGGTGTTCATCGTTACGTCATTACTAGTCTAGGTATAAAAGAACCAGACTTCGTTGATTTAGTTACCAAAGTGAATGAAAGGAACCCAAGCAGTGAACGGAGCGCCAGAGTCGCGGAGATGCTGGGTAGCGTAGTGTAATGCTTCTGCGGCCTCTGTGTAATCCGGAACCTTGTTGCCATCCCAGAAAAGATGCTCGTGTACAACCTTGGCTACTTTCGGACCATCACTATCTCTTATTGACCACATTGTCCCAATGACACCGCTGTAACCAGCGAGAAGCATCCCGGCGGCAAGATGGACAGATTCTTCTGCCAGCGTCTCGTCTCCTTGTGCGGTCTCGCAAGCGGAAAGGAATGCGAGCCCACCCTGAGGGCGCGATAATTGGATGATATCGGATAGTTTTAATCGACGATTATTAGCCAGGCAAAGCCCACTGTTGAGCGGCATCTCGGGATCCTGCACCCCATGACATGCGAAATGGACCCAGTCGGTGTTCTTCAGCCTTTCCATCACGTCCTCGACGGTGCCATCTGAGTTCTGGAGGGTGACAAAATGGGACTTAGCGGACAGCATTCTAATATGATCCATCTCCTCTTTTACAGAAAATAGTCCACCGTACACATCAGACGGTGGCTGGGGGACCATAACAAGGTGAAGATGGGATGAGAGGTCACTAGAAGGTTTCCGAGAAGTTGATGGTGCAAGAGCACCCAGGTTCGGTATGTATGAAGATATTGATATTGCAAAATCAGAGAGCCTCACACCTGCATCAGGTGTTTTGTAGAGGCCAGCAGCATGTATGGGGAGAAACAAAAAAGGACCAGTCGGACACCAGAAAATACGGGTCATCTTCTGAGGGCTGGATGGTGGAGTCTGTGAACCCGCACTGCCATAATCAGAACAGATTGGTTTCACAGTGCAGATAGACCACTCACAGATAAACCAAGGGATTGCAGGACTGGATGTACAATTGAAGTCCATAGGTGTCCAACAATCTGCTGGAACAGTTCCTCTGGAGTAAATTCATCTAATCGTTGTGGCTTGACTTTGGCGGCACGATCAGTACCATCACTTCCAGCTCCTTCTAAGAGTGAATCAAGAAAGCCCTGCGAGACATCCTTTTCTGCAGGAATCACGAGTGCGGAGATTACATCACGCGGAATGCTAACGAGACTACCCCTCTCGAGCAATAAGCGGAGCACTCCTTGTGAATCCTCTATATCTTGGTAGCAGAGTCTAGGAAGAGGGACGGGGATTACACTCTTCAACTCCGCCATGACAATCAGTGCATCACATCTTTGTTCGTTGGCAGTAAGGTAGACAACTGGTCCAGATATTTCCAAGGACGTGAGATGCTCGATAGTCTTCGAGAGTAAGAATCGGTCAAAACCTGGCAAGGACCGTATTTCAACAAGAAGCTTCTCCCAGCGGTCGGCAAGAGCATGGTATCCCTGGACCTCTTCCTCGAGAGGCTGAGTGTCAGAGGCTACATTATGTGCCAGTTGTTCGAATATGGTATTTCCACGAGAACCAGCACACTCTAGTTGGTGTGAGATTTGCTGAAATTTTTGAGCGAGGGCTGGATGCTCAGCGTGAAGATGATCAACTGGAGTACGAAGCTGCAGAACCTGAGCCCAGACAACAGAATGTCCTTGCTCAAGCCACTCCACAGCCATTCCAGGATGGCCTGCATCAAGTGCGGCAGCAGCAGCGTCTTGTGGCATCATCGAGGAGCACACGATGACGCTCTGTGAGCGGGAGCCCTAGCCATGCCAACTGTGGAAGAAGCCCGATAGCAGTGCCATATGCATCAAGAACAGCCTGTGATTCTCCTTGAAGGAGTGCAGAGGAAATCCAACGGCGAACGGCATTAAAACGGGTAGAAGTGGCACCTGGGGAAATGAGACTGGCAGCCGAAAAGGAAGAAGTAGCAATGGAGAGATCAGGAGGATGATGGGAGTGATGAAAACGGGCCAAGAACGATTGCCCGAGGTTGATTAGCTGAAATTGCTTACGAGGATGGCCATCGGGAGTGAGACGGATCACCTCCTCAAATGTTGAAATTGACCTGTTGAGATCTGCAAGGTCGCCAAGGCGCTCAAAGCGATGAAATAGTGAGCATCCGAAGTTGTTCAATAGAGTTGGCCTATGAGGGTCGGTGTCAGGAGTGAAATGGATTGCCTCCTCTTGCATTGAAATCCATCTGTGGAAATCTGCAAGATCGCCAAGGCGCTCAAAGCGACGAAATAATGCATTCCCCAAGTTATTCAACCGACCTGGCTTGGCAGGATCACCGTCTGGGGTGAAATGGACTGCCTCTTCTAACGTTAAAATCGATTTGCTGAGATCTTCGAGGTTCCCAAGACGTTCAAAATGGCTTAATAATGATCTCCCGAGGTTGGTCAACCGAGCTGGCTTGCTAGGATGGCCCTCGGGAGTGAAACGGACCGCCTTCTCGAATACAGAAATTGACATATTGAGGTCTGCGAGGTCGCCAAGGCGCTCAAAGCGACTTAACAACGAGTCTCCGAGGTCATTCAACCGGGCTGGCTTGACAGGATGGTCGTCGGGAGGTTATTCAATATCATTGACTTGTAAGGATGGTCGTCGGGAGCCAAACGGAGCGCCTCTTCCGTTACTGAAATGGACTTGCTGATGTCTGCGAGGTCCCCAAGGTGCTCAAAGCGATAAAATAATGAATCCCCGAGATTGTTCAACAGAGCTGGTTTGTTGGGATGGTCGTCGGAAGTAAGAGGGACCGCCTCTTCCCTCTTTGAAATCGACCTGCTGAGATCCGCGAGATCTCCAAGGCGCAGAAAACGACTTGATAATGATCTCCCGAGGTCATTCGACTGAGTTGGCTTGCCGGGATGGCTTTCGGGAGTGAAACGGAGTGCCCCCTCGAGTACTGAGATCGATCTATCAAGATCTGCGAGGTCGCCACGGCGCTCAAAGCGATGAAACAATGAGCTTCCGAGTTTGTTCGACCGAGTGGGCTTGTCAGGATGGTCGTCGGGAATGAAACGAACGACTTCCTCGAACACTGAAATCGACCTATCGAGATCTGCGAGGTCATCAGGGCGCTTAAAGCGACTCGATATTGAGTTCACGAGTCTATTAAGTCGAGCAGTTTTATCAGGATGGGCGTCAGGGGTGAAACGGACCACTTCCTCGAACACTGAAATTGACCTATTGAGATCCGAGATGTCACCAAGACGCTTAAAGCGACGATATAATGAGCCCCCGAGGGAATTCAATCGACCAGAATTGTGAGGAGTAAAATGGATCGCCTCCTCCTGCATCAAAATTGACCTGTTGAGATCTGCAATGTCGCCAAGATGCTCAAAGCGATCAAATAATGCGCCCCCGAGCTTGTATAACAGAGCTGGCTTGGAAGGATGGTTGTCTGGAGTGAAACGGACCGCCTCCTCGAATACTGAAATTGCACTGTCGAGATATGTGAGGTTCCCAAGGCGCTCAAAGCGATTTGATAATAAGCTTCCAAGTCTCTTCAACCAAGCCAGCTTATCAGGATGGTCGTCTGGGGTGCAACGGATTGCCTCCTCGAGTATTGAAATCGACCTGTCGAGATCGACGAGATCGTCAAGGCGTTCAAAGCGATAAAATAATGAAAATCCCCAGGCTGTTCAACCGATTTGACTTGCAAGGATGACCGTCGGGAGTGAAACTGAGCGCCTTCTCGATTACTGAAATGGACTTGCCGATATCTGCAAGATCGCCTATGACTTTAAAGCGAACACATAGTGAGACCCCAAGGATGCTCAAGAAGGTGGGTAACTCAGGAAGGCCATTGGGTGCACGTTTTATGGCATGCTCCAAAATAGAAATTGCTTCGTGGATGTCCGCAAGGTCACCATGGCACTGGAACTGGAGACATAATGATTTCCCAAGTTTGGCTAATAGCGTAGGTCGACGAGGATCCCAGCGTGATAAGCACTGTAGTGCCTCTCGTGTCCTTTGAACTAGATCCTGAGGACGAACTCCCTCTGTCTGTGATGCCCCACGATCCACCTCGTGAACTGACAATGATGCTTCAGCCATTTCCAGTCCAAGACATCCTGCTCGGTATTCATAACTCTCTATTGCAGATATCTCCACCACTCTGTTGAGCAAATCTGTGGCTTCCACCTTGTCGCTCTCGTCCCCTCGCTTATGGAAGCGGAAAAGTAGTGCCATGCTGAGATCCAGTGCCGAAACGCAGTGATCTGGGTGGTCATTGGCGCGCAGCTGAAGAGCAGCTTCATACAACTGGATTGCTTCATCTATTTCAGAGTATCGATCATTGACAACACCATTGATAAATCTGTAATTGGCCAAGTTGAATAGGATGGCGGAGCGACCAACATGACCCATTGGGCATATTTCCTGAGCATGCTGGAAATATTCAATGGCCTTGTCCAGGTCTGATTGATTCTGTTCCTGACGGTAACGCAAGAGAGCACAATGTCCCTCGTCAGCAAGGTGCCCAAGCTCACATGTTGCACCCGGCTCCAGTAGCTATTTTCACGGGTTAAAATCACGTCGACAATGAGACAAAGGACTACTCACGGAAAGGCTGGCGGAAATTTTCATCGTGTCATGAATATGTCGTTCGGTTATGATCCTAAACGAAGGATGCAGCGGCAAAATAACATTCTTTTGTGCGAGAAAATTGATAGCTACGAGTTGTCAGAGTCTGAGGATACAATTTACTGTGGATGCTCACGCTGAAGCTGTTCATTCTGATCAAGTACCTCTCTCACGGGCATCTGGAAGTGATGGAGCAGTTCTCCATTATTCCGAGTCAGTGAAAATGGTTCAATGATGGGGAAAAAAACGGACAGTAGGATCTCGTTATCCCATTCCACAACACTCTTTCCCAACAACATGGATTTGCTCGATATCCGCATGACCTTTCCCTCACTTTCGATGATGACATGAAAACTTGCCGGCGGTCGACAAAGGCTAGATATAATATCTGTGGCATACAACCCTTTACAAGGACTTGGACGTTAGCAGTCTGGTCAGGATGCAACTGGATTAGTACGTACAAGTTATAAAGACGCGTTCACATTCATTTCTATCGGACATTGTAGACTGTGAATCTCCTGGTAAATTATCCTTTCCCCTAGCACCCAAAGGTTGGAGAGTGGGAGGTGGGGTGGAGAGTTGATCCATGTGCGTGTAGTGAATCAGAAAGTATGAGCAAGTTCTGGGCCGACGTTGTGCAGCTATGAAATAACAGGATGACTCACGGTGCAGTGCATACCTTGGCATCTGCTTAACATAGTGTCACGGCCAAAGTATCATTTACTTCATTTAGCAATGTACAGCACTCGGAAAACATTGGCCATCAAAATACAGCTGTTTCTGAGGGAAGCTTTGAACGTACAATGGATGAAAGACGAAAGGCTAGTACACCGAACCCTCGCACATTGATCAGTCGGTGGGTACAAAATGAAATCCAGGAAGATGAACAATTTCGAAAACGGTGGATCGGACAGTGCTGAAAATTAGTAGTCCTGTCCTCCGGTAGAGATGTTCTATGAACTTCACGAGATCATCCTGACCGAAGCTTTGAATCGTGTAGGATGCGAGTCATTATGCGACATGGTGTTCATGATTGTGTCAACTCATAGGAGGCTCCCAGTGCGGTCCTCAATAACGCCATGGCTCGCGTCTGGCTGCACCTCTTGCACCCTCAACTTCTCCTCATATCGCGTCAACAGCAATCTTTCCACCCACCCATCCTTCGGAAACGCCTTGTCCCATTGGTTGTGCAAATGCACCGAGAACACTTTACTCAACGTCTGATCCAAAGCCCCACCAGCCTCCAATCCCAATCCCATTGTCCATTTCCCGCTCGATCGGTCTGGCTCAAATGGGTCTGGTAAACGATTGTCCAAGCGACAAGCGCGCGCGTCACTGAAGCAAAAGGGAAGAATTTTGAATGGGGGAATATGAGCTGCCAGCAGCCGGCGCCAGAGTTTGAGGTAGAGAAGTGCGCCCCAGTCGGTCGAACCAGGACGAGGTGGAGAGGAAGTGGTCATGACATGGAAGGCTTCACAGAGATAGGGCGAGTGTTTGTGAAAGTGCATCAATGCGCCGTTCAATGCCGAGTACGGTTTGTCTATGTGAATGGATACAAAGTCAGTTCAATAGCAGCGAAAGAGAGATAAAGAAACGCACCGTAGCAATCCCACTGGGTCACAAATTCATGTTCAAGGAGGGGTGCTAGGTCCCGGGTGAGTAGCGAGTCCATGTCAATCCAAACACCTCCGTAAGTCCACACAACCAACAACCGAACGAGATCCCCGTCCACCCAGGCCTTCTTGTCATTCAAGTCCAACAAACTGCTGCCGTCGAGGGGTGTTCCTCGCGCCAACGCGCCAATGTCCGCCGTGCGCAATTCAAACGCATCCGGGAACAAAGCTAAGTATTTGTTGAGGATCGGGTATACGGTTAGGTCGCCATTAGACCACATGATCAAACGGACATTGTCAAGGTTTTGTGTCGCGAAGAATGATTTGAGCATGTATTCCTGCCGTTCGCCAAAAGGTGCGAGGTCGACACGCCAGTAAGTATGATAGTTGACGCGGTCGTCAGGCCATACGAATGTGTAGTGGGGTAAGTGGGGTGGGGGTTGGATGGTCGCTGCGAAGTCGTAACAGTCCATGTCGAACCGCATAGATACGCCAGCATGGACCTCGGTGTGTTTGGGACCGTATAGGTAGTGAGAGACGTTGTAGTCAGGACTGACACGGTCGGGGTCGAAGCAACCCAAGAGGGGCTCAACGGGGGTGATTTCGTTCTGTATCCATTCCCTGGAGTAGAATGCAAGTTCAATGTGGGGTTCGTAGAGGAAAAGGCCAGTGAGGAGGGCGATGATTATGAGTGGAAGGATGACTTTGAGTACTGTGAAGATCGTCCTTGGGCGTATCGACCAAGTGGACAAGTTGGACCGGCGAGACAAGCGGCGACGTGGCGAACGAGAACGAGATTTTGTCGTTGAATCCGAGATCGAGTGGAGTGGTAACCGTTCATAAGCCGCGTCGGACATGACAAGTGAAAACAAAGAATTTTGACATGTACATACATACAAAAAGTATTATAGTCCTGGTCAAATACAGGATCGCTGAAAATAACACTCAGTGTTTGGGTGCAGCCTATCGGCGTACTATCAGGCTAACGGAATAAAAACCACAAAATTCACATCAAGCGACAACCGCGTATTTGGTCGATCGGTGTGATGTGAACTTGAATCAGATAGAATCGGAGGAATGGTTGTGTGGTACAGCCTTCCAGTGATCCACCAGAGCGCAATACTACTGGAATTTATTACGAAGCTTAATTAATGCAAGATACCATCACGGATGCATGGGAAGAGCACTCACGCTGCCAGTGAGAAATCATCTTCATGAACGAAGAGTCGCTCAGGCGAGAGGCACATGAGTCTGTGAGACAATTCCCTCACAATCGATCAAAGATTCGAGAGCTGCACATACATCCTGGCTCGTGACCGCGAATCTTGACGGCCGGTACATACCCGTAGCCGTACCCTTTGCCCTTGTCCTTGTCGTCGCAATTCAGCACAGCAGCCACCTTCAGGAGCAGCATGGATAACTTGCAAACCACGGTAATGGATCAGTGGGACGACTATCTCAGAAAGGTGCGTTGCTCGTGTTTCGAGTCGATTGCGCAATCGTGTCTCATGCCTTCCTCCAACAGTCATCGCTTTTGGACAATTTACTATCTGAAGCACTCAAGTCTTCAAGGTTTCATCACCCAAGCGACCTAGAAACACCGTCTTCGACATTCACTGCCCCCAATGTCGCTCCAGGTTATCAAGACATCCCCCTTATCGATGCCGTCGTTTCCCAGCGAAACACACAGCTCTCAGCTCTAGCGTTACAGATGGCGACCATAGACGAGGCGATTCAGACCCTTGTCGCTATGCGAGCTAAGCTCCAGGAGAACAGCGCCCATCTCCGCCAATCCTTGCTTGCCCACAAAGCGCTGACTTCCTCTGCTCGTCGCATCCCTCCAGAGGTGTGGGGCGAGGTGTTTTACCATTGCCTCCCCAAAGCACCATATACCACTCCCAGAGATGATGATTCTCCCTTGGTGCTCATCCAGGTGTGCCGTCTTTGGCGTGCAGTAGCGATGTCCACCCCCCGCCTTTGGTCCTCCCTTTCCATCCACCTTCAGAAAACTGCCTCTCAGGCGTATCGTCGTGGATGTGAAGAATGGCTGGCCAGGGCTAAGAGCGTCCCTTTATCCGTTCGGATCCTCAATGATATCAACATGGTCGCCGAGGACCCGGCCCTTGTGTCATCCACGCTACATTGGCTCCGATTGCGTGTAGCCCATTGCAGCGATCTCTGGTGGCACGGCCCTTCTTTCAGTACTGTCTTTGTTCCAGACCACCAAGCAAAGTTCTTTTTGCCCCTGGAACGTCTCCGAATCACCACTCATCGAGATACCCTTTCTCTCCGACTCCCTGCATCTGCCAGATCCCTCCGTTCGGCGTCTCTACAGTCCCTCAACCACGATTTGCAGTCCCTCGATGGGATCGACCTACCCTGGGGTAACTTGGTCGAGCTGAACATGCACTTTGCCTTGTTCAACAGCACGTTGTTCATTCAGCTCCTCGCACGCTGTGGTCAACTCCAGTCACTCGTCGTCTCGTGTCTTTCCGCAGACGACATTCAACTCGCAGCCTTGCGCGGACTCCCACTAGGGTCGATAACACACCCCACTCTACGCCGTATCGAAATCAAAGTGATTCGATCAGGACTTGACTCTATCTTTGATGCGCTTACTCTTCCCGCACTCGAGGACCTGGACGTTTGTTTTTGTTATCGAGAACGTGACGTGTGGCCCCATGCAGCATTTATGGAGATGCTAGGGCGATCCCGGTGTGCGCTGAAGCGGTTGACGGTACGGTCAAATAAGAATGCGGTACCACATTTCACACATTACATGGAAGCGATGCCGGGGTTGGCTGTTTTCACCTCTGCGCCTGGCAAGTCGCTTTCTCAATAAGCTTTGGGTTAATCAGCGGATTTGTGTGTAGGTTATATGTGAACTTGCTCGTGACGATATGTTCATGGTATACTCTACCAGTTTACTTTCTCCAAGGTCTCAATTGCTCATGTACTAGCTACTTTTTTTTGCATGACCCCTTCAGAACGGATGTATTTATTGCATGTGGATTTGTGTAACTATTTCACTTTGTAGTAGTAACCACATCAAATGGTCCCCTATGTACGCAAGATATCTCGCGAGGGCATGACTCCTTACTGTAACTGCAGCAATCTCTCGGTGCACATCTCCGGAATCTCAGGACGCGATCCTGTCCTTGAATGGAGAGAGGATGGCTGCGCATAGGATAGGTTCCAATTCAGAGATTGTTTGTAGTCCGTCATCATTCACAAAGTTAGTGAGACCCGCCGGCCCCCAACCTCTCTACCCAAGTGATTTCAGTATGTTGATCACCACCCATACGACCGTCTCCGCAAAGTTCCCCTGACACAGATCCGTCAACCGATTCCAAATGCTCTGTATTCTTCTTTCGGTTTCATCGGACTATCATCATTGAGAAATGTCTCGGAGAGGAACGCGTGTGGGTTCGTTCATATTGATCTGGTGTCCGTGCATAAAATTGCCAGCTATTTGCGCGTCATATACGCTGTTACCGTCTGACGCGCGTGACATTGGATGGATCAGGGAAAAAAGAAAACCAATATGGATTGATGAAAACGCTCTGTAGTGGCTAGGAAGTTGTATAACATAAATGGGGAAACGATCTTACAATCGCACCTGAAAATGCTGTCTCATATGCGTCATATCAACACCTCCATCTCTTCAATATGGTCTGCATTCCATCGTGTATGCGAGAAAGCGAGTGATAACGCTAATTAGCTGTCATGCACGTGTGTTATTGAACGCATAGCCTCTCTCTAAAGAGAGAGCCGATCCGAGTCGAGATAGTGCCTCGTGTATTTGCGCGCCTTCGTTATTTCACTAGCGAGTTAGCGAAAGCGCGTGCATACCTTCCTGAAGCTTGAATGACATAAAACCACGACAGGAGATTGAAACTGCCAACGAATTCATTCCGCGGCCAAATACATACGAGATAGGAATGTAATCAGCTCACATAGCACAGATGTAATTGAAACATCCAAGTCGGGCCGTACTGTTCTACGATATTCCGTCCTTTCAAGATGGTGCTTCATTGCCATTCATACCAACAAAGGGGCTACCATCTGGGTCGGTTCTGAAGATATTTTGCGACCTTTTATTAATGCCAGAATAAATGTCTACATCGAATCTGGGAAATCAATATTGGCTCCGTAACATGACATTGAATTAAACCTACCTCGCGTTCGTGGCCGCTTGATGTGAGTTATTAACGTTCCTAATTCGTGGTAGCCCAAGGGGATCGGAGAGGGGGTAATGGGTAGACCGGGTCAACTGGCGGGTCCTTGTCTTCCAAGACAGTCAGACATCGCACAGGAATGATGATACTGAAAGGCATATATGATGCATGGGTCGAGGAACCCGTTCCCCAGGACTCTCAATTGGTTCCAAGCCCCAGTCACAACTATAAGTCGGAAGGGGATAAGGGAAGCAAGCCAATTAAAAAGTCAGGGCAACTTATAACGTGTTCGAGTTCTAAATTAGTATTTCAAATTATGGGCATGCCCATCATCCTTCCGCTGCCACCAACACTCGTCCCCATATTCCACTAATTTTAACTCTTTTCTCTTTTATCCGCGGACACACCAATTGGAACAACATCCGCGGATCGCTCTGCCTTTATCAGCCAAGTAACCTGCATGTATCTGAATGGCTACGGTAGCCTCTGGAGTCCCACGACGGGTTCGACACTGTTTCCCTGAAATGCCTCGTCAAGTAGAATTCCTTGCCTAGTGTTTCACTGCTTTCCATCGCCTCCCTATCATGGTCACAAAAAAAGCAAGACCAGACTGATCTCTTGCTCACGGGTCATGTAGTAAACCAGGAGCCGAGCGGGGGTCGATACAATTTTTGGTGCGTTTGCCTTGCGTTTGCCCTACCCACACACGACAAGGGCGAGCCACTGGATTCGATAGCCCGCCATCGACATCACCGTAACTTCCTTGTTATTATGATCACAGGTGATCTCACGACCAGCCAAAATAATCACAGACCTTCCATTACAATGGTCCATTCCAGATCCCAGTTAGTAACGTTCGTGCGAGATACCGGCAAACTGGCGGCAAATGGGAATGGGCCTCTGCCCAATCACCACAACACACAATTTCCCAAGGTGCTCTGTGTGTCATCGCAAGCAGGGTGCAAGTGAAAGATAACTAATTGATGGATTCTAGATTTATAACTTAGTCGCAGTTGTAATATGGGGTGCAATGGGTTTGTATTCCGCCAGACCACGTATGCCACAATTTCCTCAGGCTGAAGTCTATCGAGCAACTTCTACATGTTCATATACCTAAGACCGTTAAGGCATGTCATTGAATTCGAAAATAATGAAAATATGCCGGCGGGTCTAGGGGCACTGCCAGTAGCAGCAATCAATGTCTTCAAACTAACTCTTGACGCCCATCCAAAGAATCCTTGGCACGGTCCTATACTCGAATGGAAGAAGATAAAGAATTAATGGTCCGAAGTTGGGAGGGATATCTGCCATTCAACACTTATACCACGAGTCCACTCGAGAATCCCAACCCATTCTTGTACAACGACTTCAGTATCTTGAACGCCATCGACAACGCGCTAACGCTCCCGCAGCGTGCGTCCGTGGCAGTGATGAATGATCAATTCACTGTAAACTGGGGCCAGGAAGCAATAGGAAAGCAGGCTATCATCCGCCAAGCAGGGAAACGGCAGCACTTACTAGTTGGACCATGGTAATACTCAGACAAACCGTTTTAAGAACAGGTCTCTGAATTATCCTTGAAGAAATATACATATATGCAAATGCAAATCCGGCAGAAACTGGTAGATAGTTGAAAAGGGGGGAAGCTCGAAGTTTAAATCTGCATTACTTGGACGATGAATAAACGGACCCAGCTGTACGCTGGAGTATGCGACCTGCCACAAAAATGCAACAGTGACACCGAACAGTTTACATCATTCGGAGCCATTGCTCATTTACTGGATAAATCGATCAGTCTACCATCGGACAGGTTGGCAAATGTAACCTTTCCTGCTAAACGAAGGATTCTGAGCTATGTTGGGCATTCTGTATAATGGTACTGTAGTAATCCCAGCATTGAAGTACGTTTCCGATTCGATTGACACGTGCCTTAAACCTACGTCGCAGGAAGAATCTTGGTGTGGCTAGGAACTTTAAACCACGAGCTTTAGGCTTACGTTGACCTCCAACCGAGAACACTATGTAAGTAGCCACATTTGTAGGCCGACATGAGTAACTCGGACCCTGTGAGCGGAGCAGACGACATTCTGTCACTGAAGAGGCTGTTCAATATATCACGACAGGCGGCGTGAAACGAGGCGCCTCGGAAAAACTATGATGGGCCACTGATCACATATTTGACGGCTGGATCAAGATTGGGTGAGCCTCCAACACTTGAACAGAGCTGAGGCTCGGGAAACTCCCTGGTCTAAATGCATAATTATGTAATGGGCGCTGCGAAAGTGCCATTGTTCCAAGGTGCAACCGCAGGGGAGAAGAAAGACAACACTGGCAGCACTGACGTGTCATGCGTGTGTTTCTCCAAACAACCTATCACCGCGAATCGAGGGGGAAGAAAATATAATAGTACACACCTCCCTAAGACACATGTTTTGAAGTGTGCGCCACGGCGGCCTCGGGCGTTTACATAAAAAATATTGTAGCAGATGGAGCTAAACCACATGTGTGAAGTTAAGAATGCTTGCACGCCGGAGTGCGGTCCGTCAACGCAAACGGTGTTGACAAATGCTCATACATTGCGCCTGCTGTAATAATCACTAGGGATGAGCGTTCATGTGAATGTGTGCATATGTACCTTTAAGTGGAGTCGATACTGCATCTGAGTAGTCGAGAAGACAAGTCTGATCGCTGTACGTACGGGTTATGTGGAAGTTTTGTTTGTCGCCACATCATTCCAAAACCGGAATTTGTAATTTCGGTCCGATGTTGTGCCAAGGACGAATTTTGGGACGAATATTTTGGGACGAATATGAATATGTATTTTGTTTGTCATCGACCATGATTCATCACTCCCCCGCACCCATGCGCAACCCTAGGAGGGTCGCAACGATTCATACGCAGACTCATCCGTAATTCATCTTCTGACCGGGCCACATGCTGATAGTCATATTACCGTTTGCACGCGATTCCCTAGACTGTCGCTGATCTTGAGATACTGGCAGTGCGCCAATCAAAGACCGACCAACTAGTAGTCACCGGTATCGCTCTGGCTCTGTCCCACGACCTTGGCAAGGAACGGGATGAAACAGTGGCTGCTGGAGGCGATCCAGTGCGAATCCGAGTCAGGGATGACGGAACCACATTCCCCATTCTTCTCATACACTTACATGCAAGTCGTGAATCATGATATATGATACGGGGACCTGAAACATTTCATGATCCGGGCCTCAGAACTGGATCGCAATGGGTCCCGCACTCTTCGACCATTGGATATTGCCGAGCAAATTCTGAAAGAAAAGGTGAGAAGAAACGGGAATGACCGTGCGTTCACATGCTAAGTGCTAGCACCAGTGTAATGTACTTCCAGCGACGCGATCGGATGCTACTGGTGCAGCCGATCATATTAACAAGACCCTTGCCCGCCCCCGATGACGACAATGCCATAGCCCGACACGCAAGACCTATTTTTATTTTTATTATTTTTTCTTTCCATCCCTGAGACAATTTCCAGACAAGACTCCTGAGGAGATCGATGACTGCCAACTTGCCACTGAGTGCCAGTGATTGTAACCATTCGAACGTGATCTGATCGTCACCGCGTCACCATTCACTAGTGTTACTTTTCTCGGAACGAGATAGATGGGCGACTTGTAGGTGCAGCTCTGGATGTTTCGAAACCATCGATAACTATCCCGACGCGTGTTTCGTGCTTACAATGCCTCCGTGTGGGCAAGTTGCACTGCGGCTTAGATTATCAACAGATCAGCCACGATTCCCCGCGACTGGCATCGCTTGCCACAAGCGAGCCCCAGGTACCGTGTCAATCTGGCAGATGCTGACACGAGAGGTACCGTATCAATCCGACGGACATGATGAGGTGGCACAAGTGGATCTGTTCACGAATAACCCCATAGAATATTGTATTTAAGATCCACAGCTAGTAATGAGTACATCGGAAGGGTACATTAAAAACCAGTTCTATCGATATGCTGAGATTGCGAGTGAGCTCAAAGGGTAAGGTATAATATGCGAGTTTGAAAGGATGCAGGGGTAAGACAAAGAAAAGAAAAGAAACGTGGACCAGCCCATGAAGAATTTGATGGTGATTCAACACACAGAGAACATAACATTGGAAATCCAGTGACCTTCGCCATTGCAGACGAGCATCCAAAGCGATGGAAAGCGCAGGTTATGACCCGAGCATATGTGAAGGGATGGGGTGGCGTCGATTGATAACACAGTGGTGATTCGAATGCACTTGCTGCATATGGTTGCCCACGCCATTAAAGGGCGCACTGCGATCGATATACCACGAACCAGACGATGGCATGCGGAGCGATTATCGGCGCCCAAGATACCGCCAGTACATGGGGTTCGGAGGCTGAAGTGTCGTGGAGGCCAGGAGTGAGTTACCAAGCACGCCAAGTGCCACGGGACTTACCGAAGTCGATGGCGTCGAGTAATCTACGGATCATATTGAATATCAGGCTGGCTAGATAGGCAAGAAGGACGAACGAGCTAGAATACACTCCCAGATATCTACGCCCCGACCCTTTGGGTCCCAAGTGCCACACTGAGAAGAAAGGGGCCAGTTCACGTTGACGTCCCAAATTGCGGTCGCACTTTTTATGACCACGGCGGGCAGTGTCGTCATTTGCATGAAGGCCAAGTGAAAGAATACAGTGGTGTTGCGGAGAAGAAAGATGAGCGAAGGCAAAAAAAAAGGGAGAGGGGGAGAAAGGAAACAATAGAATGGCCTGAATTTATACTGAATCATGGGTAGTGATGCCGAATTAGAGAAGAAAGGGATCCATGGCAGTGACATCAGCAATTTGGACGATTATGTAACAATCACTCACATGCTCAAAATTTGTGTCAAAACTACATAACCAAAAGAGGAAATATCGAAGCGAAATATTTATCGATCCGATCCGGAGTCCTCTTTGATTCGAAAAGGGTGCGCCTGCGGCACCCTCGACCACACGCCACAGAAGAAAAGAAACTTCAAGTGCACGAGGAAGAACGGAAAAGAACTTGAAGTTCAGCATTATTTAAGTACCTCGATACACACTAACGATTGGCACCTCCCGCGGCGACGAGGTGCCATGCTGACGGAAACGAGCTGAAACCCGCTCTGACATTTTTCGGAACGAAGACATTGGCCCTGCCTGATTGGTAACCAGAGAAACGACGTCATTTTTACCATGTGAACGACCTTAATAATTTGTATGAATGTGCATTTGCCGAGCTTGTGCTTACGTGCCAAGATTCTTACTAGAGACATGGCCTAGACTCTTCCTAGTACCGCTTGGGATGAGAATGCAAAGTTGAAATTTCATCCCATACAAGACTTCGACTTCGGTTTCTCTACTCATTCCCGGCTGCCCTTACCCATATCGGTTCAAACCCCCGATGTGACGAGTACTCAACCCAAAGTATCTGTCTTGGTGCCACACTCAGGGTCCGCTTTCATCCGGCTCGTCTGCGGAGATAAACAGATACATTAAATCCAGTTTTCATCAGCGATGCTCTCTAACTTAGGACGTTGTAGTGTGGGTTCGTGCGAGCACCATGAAAGGCATCAAATCGGGTTTAAGTGGCCAATAAGAGTGCGCGCCACTGTCAGTGTTATCCAAAACGAAGCACTACTATTACTTTAGTAGAACTTAGCCGCCAATGGGTCGGCACACTGTCACGCTAGCCACTTCGGCCCATACTACCTGTCAGCGAAAAATGTAGCTCGAGTAACATTTACACCCGCGCCAGTTGTTTGCTGGTGGCCATAGCATCCTGTTGCTACACAGTCCCGTCGGCAGATCATATCACAAGTGATCTAGTTCCTGTCAAGTGTGCTGTTCCCTTAGCCCGGGTGACTGAGGACGGCATCCCGGCGATGATTTGGCCAGGATGGAAGAACCTTTATGTAACCTAGCCTCGCAATCAAACTACAAAAGACTTTTTGCACAATCGTTAGGGGTATCCAAAACAGTATATTGCCAGGCAATAAGATCCCCTAATAATTAATTCTGTGCAACTTTCGTTGGTGTGGTGAGTTCATGGAAACCAGTTTTCGTCTCACCGGATGTTGCATTTACTAGTTTCAGACAACCCGATTTGAAAAATCGGGGTTATAAGCAACAAACCATGCAATGAACCGGTTTGCCTTGATCTAAATTACCGGATGGCGATGCGTGTTGTGAGGTCGACGAAACCAATACGTGAAAGCAGGCCTTTCGGGGCACAGGTGGGCATTTGAGAAGGCACCCCAGATCCCGAGCAGCGCGTTAGTAAACAAAGCGCGATGGGAGCCAAGTTTTCGATTTCCTGTTTCCTCGGGATTGATTTCATAGGGTTTATCAATAATAGCACCGGGATAAGATAAGTAAGGCATCGGAGATTTCAGATTGCAGGCCACTTTTACCCCAGTCTTGAAGTCTTATGTACATTTGGGAGTAAAGATCTACAGCTTGGTCGGCGGCCTGGGGAATAAACGGGTCGAACATCGGATGAGAAGAGCTTGGCTGCCGCACGAACCAATAGACTGTCAAAGAGATGGGCCTGGCAAACATAACCCTGAACATAAGTACCAATGAGTGAATTGGATTTTGAAGATGAATATTCACCTCCGAAGTGGTGATCAACCGGACCCGTCACTCCACACATAGGCCCGCTGAAGGGTGTCACGGAGAGATGATATCTCCCCAAATGCTTGTGGGCTCATATTCAAATGTCAAACTTAACTTTTTTTTCTTCGCCGCATCAACCCGCTCATGGGAAACTGGATGTAATGCATTATAACGATACAATAAAACTGCATATGACCTAAACGTACAGAGTCAACGGTTAGGGTTCGCGCTGAACTCCCAGGCGAACTATATTACTTAAGCCGACCGTGTCGGAACTTCCCATGAAAAGTTTCTGGCTGCAGATTTCTGCCGTACCAGTTTTTATCATCTGACGGTTTCTTCAGGACGTCCATTTTCAGGGTGTGTATTCATTCATTTAGAGTTTCTGTCGTAGGGGCACTCAAGTCATCATCGGCCACGTTCCGCCCGAAGCAGCCGGAACACGTTGCGAATATCGTCCGCTTAGGTACAAGCGGAGGCGATGAACAGACAGATGGTTCGTATCCGTGGCTTTGGGCCACCCAACACTAACCTTTTGACTATGTTGAGCTGAAGTCTGTTCCTCGAAGTCCATGCGTCTAGGCTGTCTGGTTCTTGCCAGCGGCGCAAGTTTTCTGTATGTCAAGAAGGTGTTGGCCGAGCGACGAAGACAGCACCATGAGGAAGAAAACCAGTTTCCGGAACAGCCTGAGCGCGGCCGAGGTTAGTATGCTCTGCTTGGATGTCTACTCGTTTTCTGAGGTACCTTGCCCTCAGCACTCCCCCAGGAGCAAAGGGATCGACCACCCCAATGAATTTTTACTTTCTTTCGTATGCCAGTGCCCATTACTCGGCATGTTTGTCAGAGAATCACCCGCACATTCTCCCGTGCCTCTATTCCGTCAAGGTTGTCGCTTGTCTTTGATTCAATCGCAATCCAAGTCGATTTAATTGGTTTCCATAACCGCCACCACCACCACCACCACTAGTCACAAATGTTATTCGCTGCGTAGTGGTGGAAAAGAAGCTGACTGTGCTTGTATGATGATTTTGCGTCCCATCGTACTCACTTTAGCATGTGCACATAGCTTCGTCATCACAAGAATACTTTCTGGTTAACCGTGGAGCGTTGAATACCACCAGTCTATCCGATCTAATGCAAGACGTAACCTGTATTTCGTCACCATATTCCCCCTTTAAGTCACGAGGTGGTGGCCAATTTCCTGACACCAAAATCATCTGTCAAGTTTCGTGCATATCGACGTGGCCATTATTTAAAAAGGTGCAGGTGCCTCAGTCGACTGCCAAAGGGAACCGACTGAGGTCTGTGATTGAAATATGATTCGTTGTGATGGTGATAGGGTCCACGCAGATGTCCCTCTTGGCACCGTCGGCGATCAGGAGGTGTCGACGTCTCTGACCAGGGGATTGGACGTAGTTCCGCGTTCAGCGGATGTTCCAAGTTGCCAATGTGGATATGGGGCAGAGCTAGATTCTGAAGAACAAAACCAGCTTGCCGTAATGTTTGATCTTCTACTGCAAGTGTGATTATGCAAGATGAGCCACCACAATACACAGGCGTGCGTTGATGGTGTTCACTGCGACTGATTTTCTGGAGCGTGCCTTGATGCCCGCACTCATCCGGAATACCCATTCTAAGGATTCGATAATAAAGTAACAGCCGCTCCGCTTAGCGACAAAGGAGTTTCCGGTCCCAGACAAAGGCAGGTAAAGCGCAAAGGTGGATCAAAGCTCCACGAACACAAAGGGAAACACGTTGTTTGTTGCATTGGATACTTGAAGGCTGGTATTGTGTCGCGCGTACGCAGCCAGCTTATCTGTCGGATATCTGTATCACCTTGCAAAGAACTTCCATCGTTTCGTCGTCCTACCCCACGGAATTTCTGAACACCAGCCCACCATCCATGTCAAACTCTAGCGACAGTTTCTCCGTGCAATCGTCTGCATTGACTACCTGGGCCACTCGCCTCCGACCCGCCAATGCACCTGACCACAACAATGACCGTACCCACAGACCAACACTTACTCACGTCACGGCAAACCGACTCCTAGACAATCCAGGCCAAGTAAGTCGCAATTCTGATTTAACCTCACAGACATGTTTACAATTCATGCCATTCTCTTCTTAGCCTTTATCGAGCAAGGATTTCCACCTCGATACGTTTTTCAACCCCGTATGGATGTCCAGCCCACATGTATTCTCGTTCACCAAGGACGGAACGGTAGTACATCCAAAGACGTACCGCTCGGAGCTCTATTCCGGACATCGGGCCAGTGCTGCGTTGTCTTTGGGGCCCTTCTCTTCCGCGCCATCATTTATTCGCAAACCTGGACCCAGGGCCATGGTAATAAGGGACAAATCATGGAAGAAGGTTGCCATCACTGAACAGAACGACGCAGAGTGTGCGGAAATGGAGACGGAGGTGGATATACAGGCACAGTTGGAAACCAGGGGTAAACTTATGGGGCTCGTACACACGTGGCCACCAAAGCCCCTGGCGGAATGTACGAAGTGTGCAATATCGGGGGAGTCCCGACAAATGTCGGAGTTGGTGGCGCGTCCAAGTTCTGGAACAGGCAGATTCACGGGAAACTTGGGTGAAACAAAATCGGAGTTGGAGGCAACTCAAGTGGCTAGTGGCCACACAGTGGCGCAAGGAGACAATAGGGGAGAAGGGCGTGAGGTTCGGAAGGGTCAAGGTTGCGGCGGAAGGCGCCACGCCCGGAGTCTTGCTCGTAGGGCTGAGGGAAGGTGAGAGTGTGTGTATGGACACGCTCTGGCCGGGAGGATGTGTAGTACTGTATTTCTTGTTGGATATCGTCGGAAATAGCTCACCTATCTCGATGGCCATGGTCATGGGCATTTAACGGATGTGCCTCGGAATTGGGGTCGCGAATTGAATGGGAATGTCTATTCTTCATGTTGTAATCTGGCTATTGCCTGTTGGTGTTTAATGTAGGTATACTCATGTGTGCTCACCATAGATTCTTGTTGCCAGTGAAGTAGCTATGTGGCTGTGCTCATCCTTGCTATGAAGGCCAACTTTCAGGTCAGTGGCGGTCAGTGCAACACAATCCTACTTTTTGACATTTTGTTGCAGTTCTCAAACATATGCGGAACGGTATACAGACAAGGAAATGTCCTGTTCACTCCGGATGGCAACACCTTGCTGAGTCCTGTCGGGAATCGTGTGGCCGTTTTTGATCTCGTCAAGTTCGTGGCCATATTGCTGTTTCTCTCGTTGACACTTGACCTATTTATTCGTAGTAACAAATCGAGAACACTTCCGTTTGAGAATAGGAAGAATATTGCAGTCACTGCGCTTTCCCCTGATGCACGTCTGCTACTGTCTGTCGACGAGGACGGGCGTGCGGTGCTCGTCCACTTTCGACGTGGCACTGTACTTCATCACATCCACTTCAAAACACCAGTAAAAGACGCGCAGTTTTCGCCAGACGGCAAGTCAGTCTCCATCTCTCTTCATCCATCGATGTCCATCGCTTGCTTACCTATTGCTCGTTTGGCTCCCCACCGGTGTCGGCAGGTATATCGCAGTGACGCATGATGCGCACGTACAGGTTTGGCGTACACCCAACCACCTCGTGCGTGAGTTTGCACCGTTTGTGTTGCATCGAACATATACGGGGCATCATGACGAGGTCTTGAGCATCCATTGGTCCCCAGATTCGACGTACGTGTAGCCTTCGTGTTATGTCTGTAGGAAAGCAACTAAATGTGCCCTTTCGAAGGTGCTTCATCACGACATCTCGAGATATGACGGCGAGGCTGTTCACTTTGAACCCGGTGGAGGGTTTCCGTCCAAAAACATTCGCAGGTCACCGCGACGCAGTCATCGGGGCCTATTTTTCTTCCAAATCAAAATCTGTAGGTCGTCGGCTACTTTAGGCAGCTCACATGTTAATGTGTTCGAAGATATACACAGTCAGTCGCGACGGAGCAGTATTTATTTGGGCAGCCAAGGTGGACCAAGACATGGATACGGACGGCGATGATGACCCAGCACCGGTGGCGACCCCATCTAGCTCCCCCGATACCATTGCCATGATCCGATGGGGAATTCGGGAGCGACACTATTTTAACCTGCCAAACACCAAGGTCGTTTGCACGACGTTCCACCCACCATCCAACCTCCTCGCCGTTGGCTTCTCCACCGGCATCTTTGGGCTCTGGGAAATGCCCCAATTTACGAATATACATACGCTGAGCATTTCGCAGGAAAAAGTCTCGTCGGTGGCAATTTCACCATCCGGAGAATGGCTCGCATTCGGAGCACGGAAGCTCGGGCAGCTCCTCGTCTGGGAATGGCAATCAGAATCATACGTTCTAAAACAACAAGGGCACTATTTTGATATGAACACGCTGGGTTATGCTCCAGACGGACAGACTATTGCCACTGGAGGCGATGATGGGAAACTCAAAGTCTGGTCCGTTCACTCTGGGTTCTGTTTCGTGACCTTTTCGGAGCATACCGCTCCTGTGATGGACGTAACGTTTGCCAAGCAAGGATCGGTGCTCTTTTCGGCTTCGCTGGATGGCACCGTGAGGGCGTACGATCTTGTTCGGTACCGCAATTTTCGCACCTTTACATCACCCACTCCTGTCCAATTTTCTGCGCTTGCGGTGGATCCTTCCGGAGAAGTGGTCGCGGCGGGCTCATCAGATTCATTTGAGATATTTATGTGGTCCGTGCAAACGGGAAAGCTCTTGGACGTGCTCTCGGGTCACGAAGCACCGATATCGTCACTCACCTTCTGTCCATCGGGTGCAAACCAACTCGCGAGTGGCTCTTGGGACAAGACAGTGCGGATATGGAGCATATTCGGTCGGTCTCGGGCTGTCGAGAGCCTTACGTTGTCTTCCGACGTCCTGTCAGTGGCGTTTCGTCCTGACGGCTCGGAGATCGCCGCATCGACCCTTGACGGACAAATTACATTCTTTGATGTGCGTTCCAGCAAGCAAACGAACTCAATCGACGGACGCAAGGATATTTCTGGTGGACGTAAAGCCGATGATAAGGTTACCGCTGCCAACAGTGCCTCCACGAAAGCGTTCACGAGCGTGGCATACACTGCCGACGGCACCTGTATCCTCGCGGGCGGCAACAGCAAGTACGTGGTACTGTACGACGTGCGGGAAGCTGTGCTTTTAAAAAAGTTTCAAATCTCGGAGAACCTTTCGCTGGACGGGACAGAAGAGTTTTTGGACAGTCGCCAGGTGAACAGTGCAGGAATCAATACGGGCTTGATCGACGACCGTGGCGAAGCGAGCGATCTGGAGGATCGGATGGACATCACGCTACCTGGAGCCACGCGAGGCGCGGGGGACATGTCTGTTCGCAAGTATCGACAGGAAGCGCGGACAAAGGCTGTTCGATTTTCGCCGACGGGACGGGCTTGGGCTGCAGCGAGCACAGAAGGGCTACTAATCTATGCACTGGACGAAAACCTAGCATTCGATCCGTTCGACCTCACGATCGATCTCACCCCACAGAGCGTCCTGGAGATGTTGGGGGAGCGGGCATACCTCAAAGCGCTAGTGCTGGCCTTAAGGTTGAACGAGAGGTCGATCGTGCAGCAGGTGTATGAGGGCGTGCCACGGAGCGACGTGCGATTGGTGGTGCGCCAAATGCCGGTGGTATACATCCCCGCTTTGCTGCAGTTCATTGCGGAACATCTCGAGCGGGGACCACATGTCGAGTTTGATTTGATATGGATCCAAGCTGTGTTTATGGCTCACGGACGGTCGCTGCGCGATAGGAATGTAGAGATGGCACCTGTGTTACGCGCTGCACAAAAGGCGCTAGGTAACGTGCGTGAACTGGTGTCTAACTTGTAAGTAGTCCCTGGCTTGCTTTGGGTCATTACACTCACAGACTTGGAAACAGATGCGACGAGAATACGTCGACGCTGAAATATCTGATCGACCAATCCAAGGTCAGACATACTCAAAAGACGAGTGCATTGTGTGATGCTATAGATCGTCATACTAACAGGTAGAAACAAGAGAAGAAACAAATACAAGTATTGTCAGAGTTTACATGTCCTTCATTGTTTTGTGCTTTTGGCCGTGCCAACGAAAAAAAAAATTCCCGTTTTTCTCAACGCCGTTTTTCTCCCGCATTCGCGCTGGATTGAGCTCCTGTTCATGGCGTTCAGTGTGCGGTTGTCTAGAGGCATGCCAACCTACGTTCACGTTCACGCTCGGGACTGTGTCTCTTATCCACATCCTGATAGCCCCAATAATAAGCAAGCGTAGTGGCGGCAACGAGTGCAGTAGTTGCGATGATCTAATTTAAGTACGCATCGCATCGTACGTCCGTTGAAGAGGTTGTAAAACTGAAACGTACGACTTTGTTCCTCCCTGGTTGATTGTGCCAGTATCGGGAGGAGAATGAGTCTCCCTGGCGCAGGATGTGAGATGGATGCATTTCTTACAATGTTGACAAGTAGCAAAACCGCGACTCTAGGAGGAATTGCTGACGGCTGACACCGAGTTTTTATAGGGGCCATGACGTCATTTGGTTTGATTACAAAGTACAGAAGGTTTGTCCGAGTACTCGTCCTTTTACCCTGTAGACTCCGGTCCTGAACTCAGATCCGTTGGCTCGCTAAACTTGGTCAACATAGTACTCGGGAACTCCTTGTCGGCATGGGCTTGTGATGATTTATCGGATTCGGTCACAGGAAGAGGACGCGCTGCAGGCAAATCTGAGGGAGAAGGGGTAATGTCGGTTGTCCCCATCGTAGGTTTGCTGGGATTCCCTGCGGCTGCCTGGGCATGCAGGATGCGTTGTTCCCCTAATTGCATACAATCAAGAGAGTTGAGATGAGTTCTGAAATGGAGAGCGATACAAACAAGTCGCATAGACGCCATATTCGTCTTTTCGAGCTTGGTTGCGTAGCAGGCCATACCACCAGCAAGCGATTCCACCTGCGACAACAGCCATGCCGCCAAAGAGCGTCTGACACAAAATGAACCTTTTAAGTTTTACTAGGTTCGAGAAGGTCATGAACTCACTGTTATGTGTGATCTTGGCACTGGAGGGGTCTTGTTCATGATGGTGCGTGTGATACTGCGTGTTATGCTACTATTTCAAGTTCGAACTGCTACTCAGCATACTTGAGTACTCAAAGATCATCGGTATGACATCACCGTCTCCTCATTTATGCAAATCCGCAGGACTTCAGGCCGTTTCATCCCAAGTCTCATTTACGGTAAGATGGGCTGCGCATGTTTCACAATTCAGTAATTCCTTGATATCCTTTCTAGTCATAATTAGTGCGTCGTGATTGGATGCCGCGAGCCGTCACCCGGAAGTTTTTGCCGATTGACGACAAGATGCAACTCGAAGGTCAGCCGCCGTTTAGCTCCTGTTTCCATAGCACATTGAACATTTCTCTCGCTGCGGCGCAGTAATCTATCTCTGCTGAAACATACAGAGATGACGACCTGATTCTCCAGGTATAAAAGGACACGAAAAGCGAGCTTGGAAGTAGGTCAATCACTCACAACACCGCGACAACTCTCATCTGCTAGATACATCGTCTAACCATCTCTACAATGTTCACTCGCATTTTTGCTCTTCTCCCCTTTGTTCTCTTCGTCTCTGCTCAGACTGTTGCTATATCCTGCCCTTCCGGTCATCATCCGGTTTGCTGCGGTAAGACACTGGAGGTAAGTTTACGATGATTTCAAGTGAAATGCTCGAACTGACGGTTGCCTGTAGAACACCGACAGTGGTTTGCAACAGGCTCTCCAGAATGCTGGGCATGGGGACCTCCTCAGTGATGTTCAGAGCGACAAGACCAATCCCATCATTGGCACTGGATGCAATAACATCGATAGCAACAATCCCACGTGCAGCACAACACCCCTCTGTTGTGAGGACATCGTAACTTCGGTGTGTTTGGATTTGGAAATTGGCTCACCGGGAGAACGATCACTGAACTCGGCTCTGCCAGGATGGTAAAATAGTGCTTGTCACTCACTGCCTTGCGAGCGGTAGTTATGACCAGACAAATGGCCAGAAGAATGACCAGAAGGATGGTGGAAATGTGCCTCCCGCTGGCACCCATGCTTAGTGAACGCCCGAATGATTGGATGTGGTGGAATTGCTGGTTACTAATAATTACGTTCGATCCCTTGATCTTCGCACAAGTTGAATGGACATTTGATATAATGTTTATTTTGCGTGAACCAGTCTCACTGTTACTAGTAGTATGCTTAGCCTACTTTTACTTCGATACAAATTCCAGTGAGTTTTGTCTGCCTCCGAACTCGTTGCCTGCATCTTTATCCAACTAGTACCATGATACTAACGACGACGATAACCGCCCTCATCTTGGCCTGTCTGTCCCACCCCGCCCAGTCCCGATCGCCGTTCTCCGAAGCGATCACGCAACATGCACGATCGTGTGCCATGTTGTGTTGTGCCGTCGCTGTCGCACACAGCACGCAGCAGGCAAGGACTCTCACTGTCTTGCCATTTCCC
>JBBPME010000093.1:0-39549 GCA_038090155.1 Rossbeevera pachydermis
GCCCAACCAGCGTAGTAGCGGATACAATCGATCGAGCCAGCAACATCGGCGCTCCTGGCCCAGTTGAATGTTTTACCTAAAGGGCGGATGAGAAAGGTAGCATCGAAGTTTATCCACGAAGGAAGCATACCGTTGTCGAGTGCCTCGAGGGCGGCCAGCTCGTCTGCATTGGTCTCCATTAGGTTGGCAAGCTTCCCAAGAAGGATGCTGCGCTGAGAGGCGGGGGCATTCAAACCCCAAACGGTATCAAAAGCCCTCTGTGCAGTCTCGACGGCAACGTCGACATCCTTGGCAGTAGCTTCGGGGACGGAAGTGATGGCCTTTCCAGTAGCTGAGGAGCATGGTCGATAAGAAAAAGGTGTCAGAAAAGACGGATAGAGGCTAACCTGGGTTGATGACTCTGGAAAGGGAGATGCAATTGTCGGATGTAGACTGTGTATTTTCGACAGGACTCACTGAATGGATGTGTGATCAGAGCCCTCACGGAACTCGTTGTTGATAAAGACACCAGTTTCAAAAGAGACCTCGCCCTTGTAGGCGAGAGTGTCAAACTTGTGAGTGAAGACGGGAGGCATGACGAAGGCCGTTAGAGGGTGGAGTTGAAATAGGAGACTTTTATATAGGCGGAGGACTCGGGCTCCGAGTATCAACAGATGGTCATCCGTACCATCCTGGGAATGGCGGTGGTACGAGATCTTCCGACAGGACCGCGTGCCAAGGACTTATTCCTGAACTTTCGACCAAAAGAGCTGCGGAGCGGGGAAGAAACGAGTTCTTCGATGTCCACATTATCTGCCCCAATCCTGGCGCGAAGGCCTAGTGATAAGGAATCAGTAATTAAAAGATGACAGCGGGTCGGGCCTTGCTGGGAATCGAACCCAGGCCACTTGCAGTCGCGATGATTATCCGCCCAAAGCAAGTATCGTACCTCTAGACTACAAGGCCTGCTGACAGTATTTGTGGGAATGGTGGCTCGTCGCCGCTTCCCTGAAACGGCGTTAACTCCGACGTTACAGCTCCATGATATGTGTCACCGTATATTCAGGGATATAGATACACCGAGGTTCAGCTCGGGAATGTTGCTCGAGACAATGTCATCGCTGATCATCGACAGGCACCACGCCGTATTTAGCTCCCCCCCCCAACCCTGGCATTGAACTAACCCGATGGGCGAGCTCCATTACTGAAACGACCATTGGCTTGCTAGGTGTTACATAATGTTGCTGTCCACGAGGTTCTATGACTTCGACGGATGGCGAACCAAGACTTCCGTTATCAATTCTTCCGAGTCCGAGGAACCGGTGGCCGCGACCTCAACGGAGGAACATCCTGAGATCATTGCGACAGGCAGGAATGTAATTACATCTGAGAAACATTATCGACGATCCAGATGAGTCGCTGGTGACGCGGTGACGATGGTGGAACAAGAGTCTTGCCATCAACATCAAAGTACCGATTCTTAAGTTCCTGTGGCAACCGATTCTTATAAGCTGGACTGGCGACCGATCCGCTTTCTTTCAGCATACCACTACTAGCGTAGTTGACTATCCGATGGTGCCACTTAGTGCGAATGAGATCTAGAAAGAACGAGGACTTACCCCAACAACGATCCATCTCCAACTTTCAAATCAGTATACCAGCCAAGTCTTGACCCTCTCGATCGCCTCCTCCCATCCCCCCTCCCCCCTCTTCAACTCCGCCACGCTCTCCACCTCTTCGCGTCTCAACTTCAAGTCATTATACAGATGCGGAAACAAGCCCTCGCCAGGCCGTGGACCACACACGGCCCCCTCAGGATCTTCCCACTTGATCAGTCCCCGTTCCTCGAGCGGACCGTACGGGATGCGAAGCACGAAGACACGAGGATCGCTCGTGAAGAAGTGGAGGAGGGTGCCGGGGATCTGCTGGGATGTAGAGAGATGCACAAAGCCCGATTTTTTGTCAATATCGGACACGGGGATAACATCGGGTAGAGCTGCGCCGTCCCCAGGCGGGACGGGCGTGGTGTAGTGCACGAGCTTGTATACGTACGTCGGGTTATCTTTGCTGGTAGTCATCTAGTAGCGTCGACGTGGTACGAGTGATTACAGTAATGCGAGATCTTTCTATACATATACATATAATACTGCTCGGTCACACACACACGCCTCCATGTGAAAGATAAAATGATTGCAAACTTCACCAGCGGGAGCAAATGCAAATGGATGAAGGGTATCTCTACGTGACGAAAAAATGGTACATAGTTACAGGCTTACAACCAATCCAAAAAGAAAAAGAAAAAAAAAGGGGGGGATTATCTCCCGCGAACGTTACACATCCATTAAGAACTTGACACGAGCAATGATAAGAGTATGAAATGGGCCGGCACAGTCGATAGAGAATAATGGTCGAATGGGCCACTAGAGTAGGGGAAACGAAAGAAAAATTGGAGAAAGAGGTCAATCCAGAATAGAAGTATCATTCACTAACCCGGACGACGATCCACCCTCAGCGTATATCGTCCGTCAACACCGCTTTTACACCACCACTCTCCGTACGTCCGCCGTCTCGCGCACGCGCGTGATTCATGCGTTTCTCGTAATTCCCCGTCTCGTCCAAGAGCTCGTGGAAACTCTCCTCCAGCGACCGCGGGAACGGGTAGTGTCCTTCAGGTTTCATAGGGGGCGACGGCGCGCTGACCATCGGTACATTGGACTTTTTCGATTTCCTCCCCTTCTTGCCCTTCCTGCTGGTCCTGCTCCCCGTAGATTCTGTTGACTTAGCCTTAGCAATCGGTGGGGCGTATGGACGGTCGATCGACTGGGCAAGAGGAGTGGGCATCGAGGGATCTACCCATTCATCATCATCGTCCTCGTGAGGGTCAATCTCTTCAAAGTCATGGCTCTTAGAAAGACTACTGTCTTCATGTTTATCGACCTCGAACATCGAGTTCGGACCAGGAGTCATGGGACCCATGGGGTCTTCTTCCGTATCGCCCTCAGAATATTTCGTGCCGCCCTTGACGCTGCTACGCACGGGAGAAACGGACGCTGACCGTGTGTCGAAGAATTGGTCTTCACCATCCCGTCTGCGCATAGGCTGTCCTTCTGGGTCATCACTGTCAACCAATTCGGCGTCCTCTTCTTCTTCGGGGTCCATCTCCATTTCCTCAGGATCAGAAATGGACTCGAGACCCATGAATTCATCCGAGTCAGACGGCCACGAGGGAGGCTCGTCTTGGATGGTGAATATTGTCTTGTACTTTGTATCGAGCTGATGAATACAAGTCAGACCAGCGATAACAAGAAAGAGATTACAATGCAGACCTCGTTGATGCGCCGTCTTAGGTCGATCCAGTCCTTTTCTTCCTTGCACAGAAAGCCGATGAGCATGCTGGGATCGAGACCGCTAAGTGGCATCTTGCGGACACGATCGCAGTGAAAGGTCCGTAGTTCCAGGGTGTTATATTGTGTGACGTAGTGCTCTGCCACGGTGTCCAAGTCTTCCTCTTCGACTCCGAGCTCGCGGGGACCAAGGTCAGAACCATTGAAATGAGGGGTCGGTGAGGCTGGCATGCTGGCAATTTGCCAGCGCGATAGCTGTTGTGACAATAGGGAGGAGCCCGACGCGCTCGAATCCGTTGAAAGTTGGTGTTGTAGAGGGGACGGAGAAATGGGTGCGTGGTATGAGAACGTAGACGAACCTGTCCTCACAGACGATGGAGACGTGGGGGCGCGATAATGATGAGAAGACGTAGATTGTGGACCAGGCGAGCGGGTTGCTGCGGGTCGATCGGATGCGTTTTCGGGAGTGGTCTCGCGCGTGCGAACAGCAGGATAGTCATTTACAGATGAAGGCGGTGCGGGACGGAGAGGAACCGTGGGGCGTGCATGGTGGGGGTCGAGGTAGAAGAGATTATCAGCCTGAGCGCCCATAAAGTAGTACGAAGAAGAGGGGCGCCCTCCCGCGATGCCGACGGATTGGGGGAATGTGTACAATGCCTGCAAGAAGTAATTTAGATCACGGGAGGGGACGAAAACGACGGCACTCACTTTGATGGGTTCATAATAAATAGGATTAACGCCGTCGATGCCCAGACGAATGCCAATCAAGACAAGCACAGCCTGATCGCCCCACGACGATCTCACGTGCCGGCGTGGAGAGCCAAGGTGGACGTTTGAAGCTGCATATACGTCAGACTGATAGACTACCCCGTCTGCGGCGATAGCCACCCCAAGGCCTGCTTCGGGGAAAGCATTCACAAGGGTTCTGTGAGAGATGGTGAGGATAGGGCAGATAAAATTGGGGGAGAGATTCTTACTTGATTGCGCCGGCGGCTGTGCTGGGGCCGAACCATTGACCGACGTCCTTTCCGAGGTCTTTACCGGCGAGAGCCATGCGGTGAACACTAAAGGGGGCTTGAGGTAAAGGGGAATCGAGAAACCAGGTTAGAATCTGGACATAAGTGGCAAAGTCGTTTGTGCGAACAGGGTACGGAGGGCGACGCCATTCTAGGATAGGGCGCAAATGAGCAAAAATAGACGAGTGAAAAAGATGTGTTTACCTCGACCGAGGTGGAGATGAAGAAGGGCATTGGCGAGTAATGATTGACCTGTGCGGAGCATGCAGCCCCAGCCAGCATCGCTTGTCCAACCCTTTTCGCCTGAGCCTGGCCAATTCCACTTTCTGGTGCGGGGGCTAGAAGAGAAGGCAAGCTGTGCACCGGACGCCAAATCGGCGTCGAGGGACGAGAGATTGGAATCTCTGATGGGAGGGAACTGGCTGCGATAGGTGAGCCATATGCGAGATGTGAAATCGGCGTAGAAGGCGGGGGGCCAGTTTGCAGCGGGGTTCTTTGCGGAGGAAGACTGGGAGTGGGAGAGTTCGGAGAGGGTGGCGGAGGAGGAAGTGTTTGAGCGGAAGGAGGGAGTGCGGCGAGAGTCAGTCGACGGACGGCGTACGGGTGTGGAATGGGGAGGGTGTTCGTAGCCAGGATGTTGTACGCCGAGGAGCCAGATGGGATCTGAACACTTGTCTGGTGTGGAGTCGCTGTCGAGAAGGAAGCGCATTGCACGGTCGAGATGGCCCTTTCCATGTTTTGCGGCGTTGAGAAGGGGATTTGACTTTGACTTTGGGGAGGACATCTGTGCAGACTGTGAGAGGATGGAGGGCAGGGAAAGGTCTGTGGAAGAGGAGCTGAAGGTGTGAGAGAACCAGCCAGAGAGTCTAGTGGGCAGATCGGATATGCGCGACGATGACGACGGCGTGTACACTGATACCGACGGTCGCATCTCCCCGGCAACGCTCAGCGGTCGCTCGCCTCGTCCCCACCCTCTGCCACCTTCACCGCTCTCGACGATCACAGGCACATCGATGCTCTCCTCGTCGCTGTCCCCGCCCACAGCCTCCTCGTGCGCATTCCGGCTACCTGGCCCGTTCTTGCGTGCCCCTGCGTGCCTGGGCGATGCGGCAGAAGAGGGGGGTGACGTGTGTGCCGACGAGCTCGAGCTAGCAATGCTTGCGGAGCTGTCGGTCGCGGCGGGGTCCGTCAACGACTTGGACCTCTGCTTCTGCAGGAACTTGGGCAGCTTCGAGCCGTGCAGTGGTCCGGGACTGGGCGACGGTGGGTGCGGGGGTGTGCTGCGTGACTGTCTTGACATTGGGCCCGTCGTCGTCGTCGTCGATGCGTGGAATGGTTGTTGTGGCTGTTGTTGTAGTTGCAGCCGACAGCGTGGACGAGCGGTAAGTTGGCCGTGTCTGAGTTGACTTTCGCTAGCGAACCGGCGCTTGCACGGGATAAATTCGCTTCTCTCTCAGCATGCTACCAGAATGTGCTCGCCATGTCGCTCCTCCACCGACCCAGCTAGATCGTATGTGCTCCTCGATGTTCGTGCCACTGACCCTCTCATCGGTCTCTTTAGTCGACTTTGCTGATCTCGCCGTCATCGACCTATCCAAGGCACACACTCCACAGGGACGTGCAGAGCTTGCTCCCCAACTTCGTGATGCCTTTCGCACCAATGGTTTCATCTACGCGATCAACCACGGATATACCCAAGCACAGGTACATCTCACTATTGCCTCCCTTCCAACACCCCCCACTCATCACCGATTCAGCGCGATCGGATTTTTGACATTGCAGATGTACCCTTTACGGCCGTTTCCCCAGAAGAAATCGAGATGTACACGACAAATAGTGATAAACTCGGCTTCTATACTGGATACAAAGCGCGCGGATTCTGGGCAAGTACATCGTCTTCCCTCATCACTTCCTCTGATTCACGACGTTGCCGAGCCAGAAGGTAGATTCGGAGAATAACACCTTTGACCAGATCGTACAATATGCAAGTGCGTAGTCTCGCATCCCTTCCGCAACCAGGTCGCTGAAGCAGAACAAGCCAACCGTGACGTTACAACCCGTCCTCATCCCAAGGCTCTTCGCCCCTTCCTGCCTGAAATCGATGCTTTCGCTCGCCACAACCACTTCAACATTCTCCATACCATCCTTAGGTATATAACAACCATGCCATTAACTCAGTCGGTCTCTACATGATCCCCACAGGCTTCTAGCTCTCAGCCTCGAGCTTCCCGAAGAAACATTGGTGGTGAAACATAACTTCGACAAAAGCGGTGTGACGACAGGTCTGTCCTCCTTAGCGTTCACTCACAGAACTCAGCAACTCTAGTAATAGCCACATTTATGAAATAGTACGGGCTTTCTCCTTCATCTCATCTCCTTCTAACGCTATTTGGTCCCAGTTACAGGCGCACGGAAGAGGAAGAAGAACGGTCAAGGAACGTTTGGATCAAGGGTCACACAGGTATGGGTTGCACGGGCAGCGTTGAGAAACGTAATGGAGCCTGTTCTCTCCAGACATCGGTAGTGTGACCATTCTCTGGAGCCAACCCGTGAGTGGCCTGCAGATCCTTTCCCCAGACGGAAGATGGCGCTGGGTTCGGCACATCGACAATGCGCTGGTACGTCCTCATCTTTTTAGGTATCGTAGCATCTCCCATAGCATTCAACAGGTCATCAACACCGGGGACATGATGGAATTTTTAACCGGTGGATTCTACAAACCCACCATCCATCGTGTCGTTCAACCATCTCCTGACCAACGTGCCTACGACCGACTCGGTACATTCTACTTCGCTATGGCCGATGACGACGTTCCCCTCGTTCCTCTCGCACATAGCCCGGTGCTGCAGCGCGTGGGTATCAAGGGACGATCTCTTGAAGAGGGAGTACTGCTTTCAGAAACGTGGAGGAAGGAAAGGGCCCGCTCGTACGGGCGTACAGCGCTGAAGAAAGGGTCTGAGAATAATACCGAGGAAGAGGTCATCGAGGGTATCGTCGTGAAGCACTACAATTAGTAGACGTGGCAATCTGTACCTGGGTGAAGCAGTAGATCCCTGGCTGCTGTTTCCTACGACAAGGTGTAAATAAATGTATAAGTATTCCTGGACGCGTTATCTTACCGATAGCATGCCGGTCCAAGCCACTTGACTACTTGTTCCGGCAGGTTAGATCTAAAAGTAGTAGGGCAATCACACGACATCAGACACATCGCTTTTGTTACTTCCGCAGTTTGCTCAAGTACCGAAGGATACCTAAAGCACGTGATGAAGGGTTCACCTGTCGCGAGCTCACGGGGGCGATGTAAACCGGGAGGCATGATAAAAACAAGTGTTGCCACCGCCACGCACTGGTACTGTGACAGTCTGTCAAAAACGGGAGAAGGAAACGCCGCTCTCACGTTGAACTTCTTTCTCCCTTGGCAGCAGCCCGGACAACGGGGAAAAGGATGGATCCGATCCCGTCGTCCTCCTTTGGGTTGTGCGGGGGGGTGCCAGTACTACTACGGTGTGTGCTAGATCAGTAAACGAAATCGAACGGTATATCCGAGCCACGTTCTCACTGGGACCCACGATCTGCCAGTGACTCCACTGCGCCGATGTCACTGAAAGGCTTTTTGACTCCGAATTGGGAGAGTGCATGCCAGAGCTTGGCAGCCGTTCCCCCGGCGGTGAGAACGAAGTATACATCAAGCCCAGCTTGAAGCGTGATACAGTTACATTAGGCTAGCTAATGCATATTTTTCTCCTGATCATCCTTGCCATTTCTTATATGTCCTCTAACCTCTCATGCTGCTCAAAGTCCGCAAACACTATCGCCGTTCCTGGAGTACCACGACTGGACAGTGTCCATAAGCCAAACCCAGTGTCAATCCCTTCCCCGTGACTTCCTCACGTGTCGTGCAAATATAGCTCCCGTACACTGATAATAAATCGAGGAGTCAAACCGAACATGGGCACGAATGCCAGGATGTCCATAACAATCCGTTCTGCCTCCGTCGTAATGTTCAGTTTGAGACTAAGGAAATAAACTAAGAATGTTCTGCGTTGAAAGGCAAGGATAATCAGCATGGTTATTATAGATGGAAGTGGACGAAACAGAGCAGAACATGAGATAGTGACACACCCAAAGAAATACATGATCCCCTGCTTTACCATCAGGTTGATGTACTTGTTCAATTCCCATCTCTGGGTCGCGCGGTACATCCGAATCGACTGCCTCACAAATTGGATGATTACGGGGGTGCATAGCAATACAGCGTGTACTATTTGCGAGATAACGGATATCGTACGCCATACAGATCCACGGGAAAGTTGTGATGCGCAGAATGAGGCGCTTTGAGTGGTTCCAGCTGCAATAATACCAACTCATCAGTAGTGTTGCGAAGCTTCACTTGGTTGACACACTTACATTCCATCACACTTTTCCAAGTCACAGTAGTCAAGACAATATAGTCGACGGCAGTCGAAACGACCATTGTGGAAAAGAATGGGAGGAGGGTTATGAGCACCAGACTTGATCGACTATACATTGCCCATACACGAAGGATCATCGCCCCTGCATTCACCATTATGATATACTTTTCTGAAAATCAATCGGCCATACAACTCACAATCGTCTGCACCAAGAAAGAGAAGAAATGTCCATTCTTGAGTGATAGATAATATTCCGCCTTTAAATCGTTCAGAAGGTATGTGGAGAGGGGAAAGTGCATCTGTACTTACAACTATTTCATGAATCATACAAGTGGATTGAATTTATGTTAGTATACCAAAAATAAGAGTGGGAATATGTACAGCTGTCGGACAAATATTTCAGTATGTTACATGATTACGCTGTACAAGGAAAAATACCTGTGAAGAGCCACTGAGAAAGCCTGGACTTCTGACTTGAAAACAAGAACATCGTCGAGTCAATGTTGTCTTCTCGATAACATACAGACATACTAATTAAACAGACTCTGTCAAGCCATTTAGAATTCCTGATCGGTGAATTCTGACAGAAACACATTCACATGAGAGTGTAAATGCCAGCGTAACGAACGGTGATTTGAAAGGTCTAGTACACGATACATACTACCCACCATAATGAACAGCGTTGTCACTGAGGTCCACGGATTCATCTATACTTCCATATTCCATCATGGAAAATAGCATTCTGACCCAAATGTGTTCCACCTACATGGATAAGCAAGTAGTATTGAACTTGTATGTACGTACATGGTGACCATAACCAGAGAACCTACCTCTTCTGAAAAGGTAAGGACTATGAGGGAATTAGCATATTAAATCAGAAGCCATGTGATCCAATGCACACCATAATCATACACAACAGTAGTAATTATTGCGACTGAACTGGGTTTATATCATCAGTTACCTGAAAGCGAGGCAAGAGCATACAACTTATGGAGTCATACTGCCGGTGAATGACAGCTAACGGGAGAGAGAGAGGCATGATGCGTGGAGTCCCGAATGGAAGAGCTTATTTTGGCCCCCTGAGGACACCACACTGGTATGTGGTCATACATAGTAACGTATATAAGAGGCCCAAGGACTCGGAAACGAAATTCCTGCGAGAAATAGAAAAAAAAAAACTATCAATGTAGTCAACTGTTTGATGCCAAGCTGAAAATTTTGGTTGAAGGCACTATCGTGCTGTGTGCCACCAGAGGTTGACTAGAGGCAACCGCCAATCAGAAGATTGTACATCTCTTTGACTTTTCTATTCGCCAATGGCCGGTTGCTAGGGTTTACTAAAGTAGTATGGTTGATTTATCGTTTGCCACTAATGGGTATTCTTCAAGGCATGGTGGCCGTGGCCGCAGTGGTTGTGCATAGGTCTTTGATGTCAGTGATTGATCATGAGCGTAAAGCGGCAAGCGTGCTTTATGTAAGCTGCTTTTGGGTCGTTCTACTACAGAAGACCCAAGTCAATAGTGAAGTTAACTAGTACGGATCTTTGCAGTTCAATTCCTTTGAGTATGTATACATTTAATCAAGTTACATTGGTCCGAACCTGAGGTGAACTTGCCAGTGGAGGCAGATTGATGGCTATGTAATTAAGCTCCTAGTAGTCCGAGGCTCCACCACACATCCATCTCATCACATGAAGCCAGCTCTCCGAATACCTGTACTAAGGGTGATTTGGCTGTCCAATAAAATGGAAAAATTGCCTTCATTGTGAATGAATGGGCGGGCGTGCCATGGCATAACCGACGGTATCATCAACCCAGGCTCACTATTGGTACTTCATTGAGTACTTCATTGACTACCCACTTGCAACAGTGCCACCATAGATGGTATGCAGTAGCTGCGTGAAGATGCAATGGAACGGGATCGGCGGGGATCTGGCGTGCATAAGCACCGTGACCGAGCCAAGTCTCCGACAGAGCCTCTCACATTTTTGTGTTCAGGAAGATGGGTTTTCTGGGGCCCCTCCCACCGCACAATCAAAGAACTTCCTCGTGCTACTGTGGTGTTGACTCGACCCTGAGCACCCAGAAAATAGAATCCAAGTTCGATGATGCTTGTCCTTCCCTATCTCCTGTTAGATCAGGAACAACCCGGTACGTACTCACTAAGTCGTCAGCATCATATCACACCCTCAATGTGACTGTGTGTGTTATCAGTCTTGCTGAGAGGCATTTCGAGGAGCACCTACCTTGGTCCTTGCTTTCCTCACCCGACAAAAACAAGATATAATTGAAGCCCGCTTGAGAGCGGCGATCTCGACAACCCCGGCTACTACGTGAAGTAAGTTCAACAATTAGTGGCTTGTGTGAGAAATCAGGCATTCTTCGGCATTCTTCGACATGCCATAGATCGAATATAGGACCCATTTGGTCATGGCATACTATCGACCAGCAAAGCACTGATGATCGCTGCCTCCAACCAACTTTGAAGCTACCATATATTCGGCCCGGAGTAATCTTTTTCGGGCATGTAGTAAATAACTCTCAGGAATTCATCTCTATCACTATCTCCTGCATGACCTCCAACCCCCTGCTCTGCTCAACGTCTGCCAACACCGGACCACCACCACTAGATAGCACCGGCAGACCAAAGCCAGTGTCAACTCTTTCCCCACATCTTCCTTGAACATCCTGTGCATGTAACTCCCGTATGCTGATAATGAACCGAGGGGCCAAACAGAATATGGGCACAAATTCCAGAATGTTCACAATAATAAGCCCAGCCTCCGTTGTGGGGCTCATGAAATTAAGAAGATATATTATGAATGCCCTGCATTTAAAAAAAAACATGGATGATCAGTACTGCCGACAGTCACAATGGAAAGACAGAAGCAGACGAAAAGGAGTATGAGGTAGAGCATGAAATGGTAACACACCCGAAGAAGTAAATGATGCCCTGCTTTACCATAAGGTTGACGTACTTGTTCAGCCCCCATCTCTGGGTTGCATGGTACATCTGAATTGACTGCCTCACGAATTGGGCGATTACAAACATGCATAGTAGTGCGCCATGTACCATTTGTGAAATGGTAGTTACTATATCTAATGCCCTGGTGGACGAGCTGTGGAGTTGCAATGAGCAGATTGAGATGTTCGGCCTGATTTGAATGGTATTAACTATAGCCATAACTCATCAGTATACTGTGAAGCTTCATTCGGTAAATGACATTACATGCCAATGATGCCACCATATTTTTCGAAGTCATAATGGTCCAGACAATGCAGGAAATAGCAGTCGAAATAACCATTATAGAAAAGAATAAGAGGAGAATGCTGAGCACCAGCCTTGATCGATTGTACAACGCCCATACACGGAGGATCATTGCACCTGCCACATTCATCATTATAGTATAACTGTATTTCTCAATAATCAGCCATACGACTCACAATCAGCTGCAGTAAGAAAGAGAAGAAATGACCATTCTTGAGTAATATACATTATTCTACCTTTAAAGTGCTCAGAGGGTGAACAAAATAAGAAAGCCCTTGTGTTTGCACTTACAACTGTTTGATGGATATAAGCCAGTTGAATTTAGTACCAAGTATAAGAAGATACATACAGCTGTTGGACAAGTACATATTTTAGTACATTGTTACTATGTGATAATCAATGTCATGACGGAAAATACCTGTGAAGGCCCAGGCAGATAGCTACTTCCAACTTGAGAACGGTTAAATCAATGCTGTCTTCCCAATGGCAACAGGTATGCAGACATACAGATTATAGAGGTTCTACAAAGCCATTTAGAATTCCTGGTCCAGTAAATTATGACGAAAACAAATACACTCACATGAGACTGTAAAAGCCGACATAACGAACCTGTAACTATGTTCAGGTGATAACACTCTTTCGACAACTTGTTCGATACATACAATAATAAACAGTGTTGTCACCAAGGTCCAGTGTTTCATCTGCGATTGTATCAGGGTCATACCATCATAGAATGGACAATTGCTGACCCATATATGTTCCACCTACATGAATCAGCAAGTAAAACTTTGCAAATGACGCAGTGGAGAGCTTACCTCTTTCGAAAAGCCAAGGACTATGAATGTAAAGTCAGTATATTGGATTCTAGAAGCCATCTGACTCGGATCTACGCACGATAATCATATATAACGGTGGTAATTATCGCAACTGAACTGAGCTCATATCAATGCTTTTTGGAACGTGAGGAAGTACGTACGAGTTACGTAATCGTAAGCAGACTGCTTCGTCTGCAGCACAAGCTGGTAAGAGGAAGACATGATGGTCTTGACGGACGTGTGAGCTCCTTATTGAAAGCAGAGAATATTTCTGAACCGTTATTCGGAATGGAGGACAAACCTGGCACATATAAGAGGCCCTTGGAGCAATCCCTGAAAAATTGAATGCTATGATCACGATCATATGGACCCTGATTCATGGACCACGATGGTTGGCTGGATCGTTTCCGATGGCCAAGGACCTTCAAGGTACTTCAAGGTACTTCAAGGCACCTTGCCACTAGCTGCGCAATCGGTGGCCACCAGTTAGAAAATTTACATGCAAATGTTCTTTTGGCTTTGATGGTCTTATTATCTGCACCAACCTGGACTGGCTGTTGGCCCGTTTCCAGGAACATACGGCCGGTTTGCCGTATGCCACCAGTGGGTATTCTTTAAGGTATGGAAAGGTACCAGTGAAACCAGAGCGTCGTCCGAAGATCCGAAGATCTAATTATCGGCACAGGTCTTTGATACATTGAATCCCAACGAGGCGTTGACGTCTGAGTCAGCAGTGAGTACCTAGCCGAGCCCACAGGATGGCTACTGTCAGTGGCCACCATTATTTTTGTTTGGTGACGCTAAAAGTTGGCGAGCACAGGGCAGTTGTTGTTCCCTTCGCTAAGATCGCCGTCGAGGCTGCGCTGTCTTACATGTACGCGGCAGAGGCGGATCGATTGAGCGCAGACAGCACTTGGCTTCGTTCAAGTGACGATCCTCATCAAGGCCCAGTATGCGCCATGAAGCATCTATATCACCCCGAATCCCAATTCCAATGATGATGACTTGGTCGCGTTCGGTGAATTGGGTAACAAAATAAATCATGTTATACAGCAATCATGATGGCAAGCAAAATGACTCGTGAGTTCATCGCGGCAGAAAAGTACGTGCGTCGTCCTAGCAGATACTTGATAGCATCAACCCAGTTATACTGCCTCATCGAGTGCCCAACAATGCCGCCGTGTGTTGCCGAGGGGTGAAGACGCATTGGAACGGTATTGGGCGACTGGTGCACATGAACATTAGACCGAGCCACTGGCAGAGACAAAGCCTTGCGTACCTAATGAGTGCAGATTCATACTTGACTTCAGGACGGATGAAATTCCCCTTCTCATCTGTCGGCATAGCAAGATCGAATAAATAAATAATCGAGACAATAGCAATCCATAACGCGTCTTCTGCAAGAAGACGGCCAGGACAGATCCTAGAAATCACAATAAATAAATCCGTATATTTCTGGAGGACTGAAGTAAGGGCTCACCTGCGACCAAATCCAAATGCAATTTCACGCGGATCTTGGACGTCATTGCGAAGTGTCCCATCAGCATTAATGAACCGTCCCGGAATAAATTCTAAAGGTTTGGAATACACTGCCTTATCGTGCAACATGTGCCTCGAAGCATATTAGATCGAGAACCATGACAAGAAACAAAGGCTATACCAGGAATTTGCAATAATGGTCGTTCCTGCTGGAAACTCCATTTGTCGATAAGAATCTGCCCGTGTGAGACGGTGGGGGACACCTAAACAAAATGTGAGAAAAATCGAGGACGTATTCGAGTTACTTGCTAAGTGGTGCGACAGGATTCCATCTGGTCGTGTTCGGTTACTAAATGTAATCAAATCTCGTCTCGGAGAACTAACCTTAGTGTTTCTAGCATAATCGCGTCTATGAAAGGCAGCTTGGGACGATCCTCTAGAGATGGTAATCGTCGACCTTCGATCACCCCATCAATAGCTTTCTGACCCTCCTTCTGAACTTCTGGATGAAGCATGAGAGCTAAGATCATACTGTCGAGACTGCTAACAATCTGAACGAAAAAGTATGGTGTCATTGAATAAGTATAGTGATCATCGGATTAGGTGTTGTACTCACCGTATCAGCACCGGCTGTAAGGAATAAGCAAATGGTCGATATTAAATTCATGTTACAGCAAAAAAATATAAATTGTAACGGACCGACATAAATGCTTGCCAAAGCATGACGGATGGTGTCTTCAAATTGAATGGCCCCATCCGATGCATGTGCCTCAATCAGTTTGTGCGCCATCGAGGATTGGGAAGCTCGCCCACTGAGCTAAACGTAGCGTGAGTTGACCCGGAAACAGAAAGAACAGCGTCACTACTCACCACTTCTTTTTTTACCACATTGTACGGCCTGAGAACCAACTGTTCTGTCAGATTTCGCATGTGTCGCATTTGAGCTGCGAAGGTGCTCCCGAAAACTTCCATCGGAAGATGACTCACTGGAGGTTTATGTGAATGACTGGCCTGTTGTAAATAAAGATTAAGACCCACGCCAAGGGAATAAGTCGACAGGATGCACTCCGACATTTGTTAGTGCATCTAACGAGGCATTGGTGTCTCTGGCCAATGTGACCCATTTATCGTCTTCGTTCTCTACTGCTCCGAGTGTTATTTAAATACGAAGATCAAGAACACGTATCCCGCTATACCTTCAAAGCCATATGTCCACATCATGATATTCGCACCAACGAACCTACAAGGAGAGGCCGTCAGCTTGCTATACACCATAGATAATAGAACCCAGTCACATTCTCGTATGGTTTCGGAATTTATCCGGCGTTTCCATCAGCTTCCGAGCCATTTTCTCTACTTGCATATGCAATGCACCCCTGAATGCATAGAGGGATTTCGGATTTAAATGTTGTGCGAACATCTTGCGCTGCAACTTCCAATCTTCGTCGGAGTGCATTGTCGTGGTCATCCAGTCCCATCCACCCCTATGATTAGTGAGCGGTACGTTCTCGGATTCTACTGACAGTATTATCACCATTCTCGTGCGAGTGTGAAACTAGGGCGGTCAGAATAAATAGATCCCCGCTTATCCAGAAGGTCAAATGCCGCTTCCGCAGAGTTTATGACGACGATGGGTTGGCCAAGCACGACAAACCCCATAATATCACCTTTTCGATGGCAAATTACTACGACGTAGTTGCGCGCACCCCAAGGAACGATGCGCTCACCATATTTTGCGGTCCACTCCGAATAAGTGAGCCATTGTTGACTTTGAGGAAGTTGTGTGAGGTTTCCCAAAATGGGGAGTCGGCGTGGACCCGGCGGAAACTTGAGAAAACGGTTTCTACGACGGTACCATTCCACACCGATGAGTGCTCCAAGGGCGGCAACGACCAACTGTATGAGATTCAAGGTAGCCATGTGAGTGAGAATTGGACTTCGGGCGAGGTTACAACATTAAGTATGAGAAAAAAGAATCAGCCGGCGGTGCGCAATAACACCGAATTTTGATGGAACAACACTGCCAGTGATTTGAGCCGTTCGGTCTTCGAGAACATGGCGATGAAGCTGCAGTTGCCAGGGCATAGCAACAATTCACTGAGTATTTAGCAGCTTGGACCTCGAGACTCGACGCAAGATGTCACGCAAATATCACAGCACAGATAGCAACTACAGCTTGCCGTAAGTTGACTACCATTTCATGTCGTTGCACGTCTGCATGCCACGGTTAGGAACGACGAAACCGAACACGAACGTCTGGGGTTGTTGAATGGCGTCTTGCAGAGCCTGATAGGTATTCACCATCCTCGTCAGTTTGAACACGTCTCATACCACTGTTCTAGGCGGGAACTATCTGGTCCCACTCCATGAAATCGGTGCGCCCACAAGTACTCCTTCTCTCATACACGGTATTGACTTGTCAACCGGAAGACGTTCGCGATGTCTTGGACATTTGTTGTGGAAGCGGACACTGGGTCTTGGACGTCGGTATCAATCAATCAACTCTTTCGTGATTTCGACGGCGCTAAAATGCAGTGTAAAGATGGCAAATGAGTTTCCGAATGCCAGGATCATTGGGCTTGATATATCCAAGCCATCGTAAGTGATGCTGGGCCCACTACGTGATTCACCCTCACCGGCAATCTCAATATTATTAGCATCGAGGACCCGTCCGTCTCCTTCATTCAACACGATATCAGTACGTCACATACATCCTGTCTTGGGCTTCGTGATGAAACGCCTTCATTGCAGAACAAGCCCTACCCTTTGAAGACGCGTCCTTTGATTTTATCCAGATGCGGACGGTGCCGAGCGTACGTGAAATACCATGCTTTCGCAGAAATAATGGATCCTAGTCGACCCCACAGATTCCTGACAGGAGCAAACTGATAGTCGAAATACATCGTATCCTTCGCCCAGGTTTGCTCCCTCGCTCGCGCTCGTTCGCAGTTGGACCTGACTCTTACTCCAAAGGCGGATTCCTCGCCTTCTTCGAGCCTGATGAATCCATCTCACGGAAAATGCAAAAGCGAAGCCCGGCGCTCGTTGAAGTTGATCGCTTGTTAAATAAGCTGCCCCACATGCCTCGATCAAAGACACCCAACGACAATACTCAACAACTTAAGTCGTGGTCCATCGCGAATGAGATCGACCATATGATTTGCGCCAGTAAAAGCACTTTAGGGCCTTCCCTTTTTGAAAGGGGTGATGTCAAGTCGTTCTTTCTCCCAATAGGAACGTGGCCAACAGGTAAGTCCTGTCGTTTAGCTATGATCTCGTTATCGTTGCTAACCATGGCAAAGACCCAGAACTCAGAGAGATGGGGCGTAAAACGGCCATCGTTCAGATGCGATTGGTGGACACTCTTGGGGATCAGTTCCGCAGACTCCCTGATTTCGGGGACGCCCAATTTATCGCCCTCCGAAGATCAGTTGAGGAGGAATTACAGGATGAAGGTCTACAATTGGAGATAAGATTCGTGTATGCGTGGGGAAGGAAGGTGTGACACTGTAAGGATCAAACGCTAATGGTCAAAAGGATATGTATATGAATCATATGGTGCATCAGGTAGTCCACTGTTTCGTGTTGACAATAAGCACTTATGGTATTTAAGAGCACTGGTCATTGCAAACTAATAAACAGGACATTCCGAATTCTGCTGTGATGCTTCGCAGTGTCCGTCATCTTGAAAGCTGTATAACCTCCATTCGGCGCAGAACCCCATCCGTGGCGTGATTAGTTGGCTAATCCATATAACTTTTTCACGAAATCCACGGATGCTTTGTCTCCCGTGTTCTGGGGAGAATGTTAAAGAGCGCGCTAGATAAAAAGTGCACGCACCTTGGTTAGATCATCACTTATCTTGACACAATCCTTGTCGTCAACCTTGGCAAGTTTGATGACCATGTTAAGGGATCTGCTTTTCTCTGTATACCCACTGCTCTTTGTTTTGAAATCGTTCGTAAGGGACGTTCCGATTCCAAACGAGCCTGTAATATGAGATAGCATGACGATCAGCACGTCCATCGACCAAAGTCCACTTACACCTAAAGCCGATTTCGTCGGATTGCTTCTTCAATTGAAGCGCCTTGTCTACTGTCAGGGAATCGGAATAGATGATTGTCTTGGTCCGGACATCGATCCCAATGCTTTCATACATTGCCTTGGCTGCTGGCGCAAACTCGAAGGGGTTTCCCGAATCTTGTCTGAGACCTGACCATTTTGCGGCTCGTGCCGGATCCTTTGCAAGGTCCTATTATATTTCTAAATTAGATAGAGCACAATGAATAGGTTGAGAATACGGAGACATACCTGGAAAAAGACTTGTGTAGAGAAAGTATCGGTAAGTGCGACGAGCAAGTCGTTGGGATAGGTTTCCTCCCAAAGCTTCAATGCGCTCATATTTGCGCTCTCGTAACCCTTTAGAGCTGCGACCTATACGAAGGATGGGCTTCTCGTGCATGCAATGTTAGACATAACATACCCCCATGAACCACTCACTATGCGGCTGATGAGTACAGCTAGCGAGTAGCTAGTCAGAAGACGTACTGGGCGATGGTTCCTACCGGATGAAGGTCATATTTCTTCGCAAAGTAGGGCTTTTTAAATCGAATATCAGTCCGAGCATAAATTTCAAAGGATAATCAACGATGATACAGACATTGCTTGTTCCGAAAAAAACACCGCTTCCGGGAGATGCCTCGGCCTCTTGTTTCAGGGTTTCAATGACGAGCTCCTGGATGTAAAACGAACGCCTTCTTCGAGTCCCGAAATCGCTAAAGGTACATCCGGCTTGGAGCAACGTCTGGGCCTTACTTGCTACGATCTCTGTGGAATAGGTTCTATTCTCGACAAAATGATAGTAAAAGAGATCGTCATCACCAACCTTTCTGACCTTCATAACTCCAGTCGGTGGCACCAACCCGGAAGTAAAGCTCGCTCAGACAGGACATTAGGGGGACTTCCCAAAGAATAGCCTCCCTCCATGCGCCGCTCGCCTCTATGTCAACTCTACCGTCTTCTCCATCGTTGGAAACTGGTATGAAATTGACTGATATTTGCGCAGGATCGAACTGGAATTCCGAAAGATAATCAAGGTATTCTTTGGAGAAATAGGGGCAAGTTTTTGCCAACCAGCTCTTCTCCTCAGTTGTTAGGCGCAGATTCTGAAATTCTGAGTAACTTTGGTAAATTCCAAAGTAAAGGAAACAGAGAAGAACACACTCAATACTGACTCGCGAAACACATCGATGCATTTGCGAGGGAATAAAACATCGGGATCCCGATGCGTGAATCTGTACAGTGCTTGCGTCTCGGGGAAGTGTCGCACGATGGCTTGCTGCATCGTGAACTGTGTGCCAATGGCGCTCAAGCCTAGACCAGTTCATAAGCGATAAGAACAGCATTACCTTGTACAGATCTGTATCCAAAAGAGATTTAGGGACATATAACAGTTCTTTATTGCTTGTAGAATCCATGATGTTCATGTACACGCCGAGTCGGAGAAGGTAATCGATTCGGTTAATCGTTAATCTATTACCCTTACGTCAGCCACTTTTTCACCCTTTCACTACTACATCAGACAAGCTACTAATCCTTTCCATCTGTTCAAAAGCCCTTCGACCACATCCTCGGGTATAGCGCAAGGGTTGTAGTCCACGCTCACCGTAAGACAATCCCTCCATGACCACACACGGAAGAATCTACAGAGCCTCATTGGAATCTCATTTTCGGTGGGAGGGGGTGACTGGTGACTTACGTTGCCGGGTCGAATTTGCTGATCGTGGTCACAAAGCTGCGTATTTCTGCAACTGTCTTCCCGTTGTCGTCAAGAAAAACCGGGTCAAGGTACTGTTCGCCTTTCCCATCTCCCGAGTACCAGGGTGCGGTAGCTGAAGGTGGGCTAGCATGAAGTTAGCCAATGATCATGTAACCGCAACCACTCTTACGGTATCCTCGCATTATTTTTGAAAGGTGCAATCATTACTTCCGTCTGCTCGGGCGCGATCGCAATCAACGACGGATAAGTTTTCTGCCTTGCATATTCCTTCTTCATCAGATCCGAGACATAAATGAGACGATTAATGTCATCATTCGATGGAAGGTTACTGAGGGATTTTGCAGGGATGAGGATCGACGATACACCAAGGCAAAACCCGGGGTATCCTCCCCTATCTGAATAAGGAGTGCGGAGTCGCTGACGACCATCTCGCATGTGTGGATACGCGAAGACAGCAGATTTGAGCATCTCTTCCGGGACGGGATTATCCTCTGCACAGGCTAAAGTCAATGCGGCATGGCCTGTCGCTAGGGTTCAGATCGAGTGCGTGATAGGATCTGTTTAAATACTTGCAAACATGATTGACAGTGAACCCAAGGCTTTTCACTTTCATAAAAAAATTTCGACTTTCCCGCGCGGTGAAAGTGAAATTAGCCCGCTTTGTATCGAGAGCATACTGATTAGAAGCACGGAATTTGAGCCCGTGGGCATGCTACTCATGGCCGCCATAAGGTAAATAAACTTCGTGAGACAGATGAAGCATACTGACTTGGGAAGAGGTCATCGCATCACTCATGACACTATTCAATGTTGCCTCATACTCTGGGCCGCTGCAAATTTCCGCCTCTTCCAAGATTTCGTATGGAGCAGGAAGCAGGTTCTTTCCTTCGGTCCCCCATTCCAATTCTTGATATGCTCCAGAAGGATAGAGCGAGATAGCAATCACGAGCTTCTTCATGAAAGCGTTGAACAAGGTATGAAGTCCTCTTGCATCGAATGTGATGTGTGATGTGTGCACCAGCACACTGCATGCACCAGGAAACGATCCATGCGGCAAGACGTATAGAAAGGTCTGATCACCGATCGCATCTCTGATCGGCTTGCAAGATATCGAGTGGCGGAATTGCTCGATGTTATCGAATCCATCGACAACGCGAACTGTTCTGGATGCCCAGGCCTTCACTTCGTCTGGGCTATGAGCGGGGGTGTAGATAATGCGAGTCCGGTTCTCCTCGTCGTACAATGTCTGTGCAGCAACTGTGGGTATATCGTACCGCACAGCAGCCCACGCATTTTGCATGCACTGGACGATAGTTTCCTGAGGAAGCTCTGCAGACAGTGTAAGCTCAGCCATGAAAATGAGGACATAATCTCCAAGCCCTAGTCCTCGCCAAAGGTACTCCATGAGTTCGCCACCAGCGGCCTCCCGAGTAAGTGACTGGCCGTTGTCACTGGGCTCGGGTTTCCATGAATATTTAGAGAAGTCTAAGACCATGATGTTCTCAAGACAAGGAGGAAGTGTAAGGAAGGGAGGTGGGAATCGGGACGGTCCAAGTTGCTCTACTATAAAGCCACTGATCGGATGAGTTATAATCGGATTTCATTAAATAACCGGCGGGGCTCCGTTGAAATATTTAGTTGCCCCAGCCACCGCCAACAGTCCGAAGAACGTCAGATCTTGTGGCGGCCTGGCTTTTGCAACAACAAGGGCAAACGAACTATCAATTGAACGTGAAGAGATCTTTCTCACTATTTTCATGATGGTAACCAAAAAGGACGATACGACGGACCTCCTAACAATCTACAGATCCGCGGTGTCAACGGTGCTGGTAATTGAGCGCGAGTGTTCATGTACGGAGCGAAGCACTAGTGTTGAATATTAGTAGTTGTCAGAGGCCGGTGCCAAGACATGTGTGAGTTTACTAAGGTGCACAGAGCCGGTCATTTTGAAAGGAGAAATGGATGCCTACACCAAAATGCAATCAATATTATAATAACTTAGAAGTAGGGTAATGCAGCGTTGATGGTTCGCTTAGATTGTGCAACTGAGAATTGTCTTTCTCCCTTCAGTTTGTGGAAATGAAAGCAAACGGATGCACAGCCGAACGGTTGTTGGAGTTCATGATCACGGAGGAAACCCCGAAGTTCCCACAAGAATGAAAGAAAGGATAAAGCATTTGAAAAACATTCATCAGAGTAGAAGCGCGTTAAATATAAAGGCATTTGCGTCGTTAGTCATTAACTAGAGAAACTCCCTAAGTTCCGGATCTCGGACTTCCAATTCGCATGCAAATGGAACAGGTTGCCTGTCGCAAACAGACACACAGACGCGGCTCATTTAGAAGATTGTTACTGTGAAAAGATGATACTCACGAAGTGAATCCAGTAGTGTAATCCAACGTCGGGACTTGTTCCCTACCGTCCGGTCCTCTTACGGGCTTTATGCTGAAGAGCGCCAAGATCCTGGAGATGACAAGGAAGCTATGGGCGGATGCAAAATGCATCCCTGGACATGCTCTATGATTTGATGAAAAATAAGACTCATGATTCCAAAACCTAAAATAATACCTCACCTTCTTCCGAATCCAAAGGTGAACGTCCTGGGATCTGGAACTGAAGTATCAAGATGTCTTTCTGGATTGAATGCGTTTGCATCAGGGTATATAGTAGGGTCGTGCGTCATTGACCTGTGGAGTCACGTAGACATGTCAAAATAGTCGAAGGAGAGGCTTCAGCCCAGCTTCAACCCACCAAACATTGCACATTATCCATGCTTTCTTTGGAATCAGATAACCGTCGTATTCATCATCATATAAGGCGCTATGTGGGACTAAATTTATAACGGGGTTGACTCTGTGAATCTCTCGAATAAGAGCGTCAGTGTAAGGAAGGTCCGATTGGTCTTCCAACGTTGGGAGACGAGATGAGCGCAATAACGATGTAATCTCGACCTGAGCTTTCTTTTGCACGTCTGGATACACTGTCATAAGAAGGAAAAACGACATCAAAAGGGCGATTGTCTGCCAAGAATGTCAAGTTTGGTCTCAACTAGTCTGGAAACATACTGTGTCGGTGGCAGCTGAAACAAGAGTCAGATACGTGCACGGAAGTGGAGAGCAACTTCACCTCCATATATACTTCCCGCAGCACTCATCAAAATTTTCTCGTTGGCCAAGTAGCCGTTCCTCAGAAGTGGGCGGAGGTTATCTGCAACAAAGGATGGTGGGGCTGTTTGGTCAAGCTTGAAGATGGAAATGATCAATTCCGTGACATGGTCATCAAGGAATGTCTTACAACGGCAGCACGCGTCGCCATGTAGGGTGATCGTGTACATCTATGGAACCTCTCTCTAGCCATGAGTGCCCATCGTTTGAATCCCATCCCGGGAAGCCAGGAGGGTAGTATCATCACTGAAGGCAATACTCTTAGTACCCAAGCTAAGATGAAACAAAACTAACTTACAGAAAGGGAACGAGTCCACTGCCCACCCAGGTTGCAACGCCATCCCGCTGTCATGATTGATTTCTTGCGATAACCGAACATACTCGTCTGTGGCATCCGTTCCGTACGTGAAGCGAATGACGACGGACGCAACATGCCTACGAAAGTATCAAGTCCCTGTCCACTCTAAGAAAGCAATTGATATTTACCTTTTTACGCTGATCTCCCAGGCTTGAGGAGATGCCACGAGTTGTCTGAGAAGACTGAGTGTCTGATCCTCCAACATGGGGCCCCAGTTAATTCGAGAAAGTGGGCCCAACGTGGTATGAAGTAACTTTCTTGCAATCTTGAGGTTTTCACCGTAATAGGTGAAACCAACGTTATCCTGACGACCTATGAGGTCCGCCATCGGCCAAGTAGGCCTATCGCAATATATCTTGGAGCGCCTTTCCAACAGATCTTCTGCGACTTTGGCTCCGTTGAGCACGATCACAGTTCGGCCTAATAGGCGGAGGCAAAATAAATGTCCTGCTCGCGAATGGTTTGTAACTTGGAATGGGAGAGACAACAAAAATAGGACCCACCCCACTTCTGTGACCATTCATGGTACGTCTTCCATGGATGTCCCTTCGGAATATGTGTCAAGTTACCAGTCAAAAAGGAGGTAGGAGGTCCTAAATAGTGCGATCGTGAATGTCGAAAGAAAAGTTTGGAAGTGAAACTTTCCTGGTGGCAATGGTTTTTCGTGGCGCAAAAGATATTGCTTCACCAAAATGGCCACAATCAAGCAGCAGGCTGCCAGAGGCCACGCAGTAAAATGATGGCAAGTTGTGGCACGAGTGGTGAAAGAAAGAACACATTGTACCCAGTGAAAACTGCGGTTGAGAGCGGTGCTGGTGGGATCGTCCATGGTGGACGAGGACAACGAGCGCTTGTCATCACAATACAAGTGATCGGTGGCAGTTCTTGTGATCACTCATTTTGGAATTTGATCCGCGGAAATCGGTAGTAAAGGATACTGCCCTCATGGATCCCTTTAAGCCCACTCAGCATCAAAGTCTCAGCATCGAACAATGTTCATGGCCGCACTCGTGGTTAGCCTACTGATCATTCTCACTATCTACCTCTGGAGAAACCACCCTGCTCAAACAAAGCATTCCAAAGACTTTCCACTACCCCCAGGCCCACCCAGGAGGCCCGTTGTTGGTAACCTGTTTGATTTACCGCTCGCCAAGCATTGGCATAAATTTCTTGAGTGGAAGGACCAATATGGTACGACCACTTTAACGTCACTGCGACCATTACTTATCCTGTAGGCGACCTCGTCTATGTCGAGGCGATGGGCAACAAGATGCTCATAGTCAACACTCTCGAAGCTGTCTCAGATCTCCTCGAAACACGCCACGCCGTCTACTCTGACCGTCCAGGCTTCACCATGGTCGGTGAGCTCATGGGGTTGGACAAGGTATGCCATTTCTTACATTGCAAACTTCAATGATTTTCATTGAAGAGTACAGAGTATGCCCCTGCTCCAATACGGAGAAGAATGGAAAAGGCAGCGGAGGTTCGCACATATGGCCCTAAGTCCCGAGGCGGTCAGGAAGTACGACTCGATTGGGGACTTCGTGACCAAATATGTCGACACTCTGCTCACCGTCCCGGATGACTTTCAGCGGCAACTTCGTCTGTTCGTAAACAACGTTTATTGATTAGCACACTTACTCAAGGTACTCACTGACATGCAGTGCTGTTGGTCGGATAGTCATGGCTGTGACATACGGCTTACCTGTAGATACTCCAGATGATCTAGTGAGTGTCACGTCAAATTACGCATCCTTATTCTAATCAGTCGTAGTACATCACTGATGCAGAGAGAACCATGGAAATGATCGGGAAGGCAACTGTTCCAGGAGCGTATCTCGTCGATCTTATACCAACCTGTAGGGTTTGCTGTCCTTCCTACAGCTCACCCCATACTAACCTCCCATTCCAGTGAAATATCTCCCTTCCTGGATCCCCTTCAACCATATTCACTCCACTGCAGCAAGTGGGCGTGCAGAGATCGAGAGCCTCGTCACTAGGCCTTACGAGCATGTAAAAAGAGAACGCGAACAGGGAATCAACCAACCCTCATTCACTGCTGAATGTCTCGAAAAATACCAATCCAACGACCCTGAGGTACAAGCTGGTGTAGAGCATACTCTCCGCTGGGCGGCAGGATCAATGTATGGTGGTGAGTATCTGCCTCAATTTGTACCTCCGTTTCCGTCTTGACGAGCTTAATAAATAGCTGGTGGAGAGAGTGTACGTATCAGTGTTTTGAACTAAAACTCATAATAACTCCCTATACCAGTCATACTCCACGACCCTCAATTTCATCCTTGCTTTGGCAATGTACCCCGATGTACAAACAAAGCTAAAAGAAGAACTGACCTGCGTTGTGGGAACTGAGCGTCTCCCGGGACTTCAGGATCGTGATGCCTTGCCCTATCTCCAGGCGGCTATCAAAGAAGCAATGCGGTGGAGGCCTGCGCTTCCCCTTGGTATAGCACGTGTAGCAAGGACTGCGGATTTTTACAAAGGCCAGTGATTGACACATTCCCTCAGTACACTCGAAGGGCTTATCATTATATAGGATACTATATTCCGGAGGGCACCGTCGTCCTTCCAAACGTGTGGTAAGTATCCTTTGAAACAAAGAGAGGGAGAAACTGAATACGTGAACTCGTCAATTTAATACATAGGGCCATAACAAAAGATGACAAGAGTGGATTCCCTGCGGATGAATTCGTACCTGAGCGTTACCTTGCAAACCAAGTCAAGGAAACTGCGACAGATCCATACACATACGCGTTTGGCTTCGGACGCAGGCATGTCATGGTATTAAACGAAACTCTAACCACAATTGATTTTTCACTCGACACAGGATCTGCCCAGGTAGATACCTCGGTGACAACATTATCTTCCTTCTGTTTTCCAACATCGTCGCAACCGTCGAGATCTCAAAGAAGAAAGACGCGAATGGGAACGAGATTCCGTTGGTCCCATCTTACAGCGCTGGACTAGTGAGGTATGTCGACCAATGAGCCTTTTTCCACGAACTAATCTAAGCTTGCCCCGGCCTCGAAAAGCTACCCGCAGCACTTCGAAGTAGATATCAAGCCCAGCTCCAAGGGGACGATCTCGATGGTCAAGGAGAGTATATCCCATTTGGCGTGAAGAGAGATCGATATCTACGCTCTCAGTTGAGCCAGCCTGGTTAATTTATCAGCCCATATTGCATGTATTTCGAAGGTTTAAAATATGATTACATTAAACAATATTCACTGGCATAGTACCGACTCGGACCCGTCGAGATAACGCGGACGCTGGCACACACCATGGCAATGCCTCGCGCTCTCGGTTGTCAAGTTATTTGATCTCTCGTCATGGTTGACATGCTTTTACCTGGCTCATTCCGGCAAAATGTGGCAATTCCATGTGTGTGGTGCCAAAAATCAAACTTCTTCATGGTGCGCACCATCAAATATGTGCAGAGCTTTCAAGGCAGTGTGCCGCCATCAAAAGATAATTAAATTCGAATGTCGTCACTCGTCGCATTGCCTCAACGTTGCTCGCGCCCATCGTCAGATGTGACAAACGTACATTCAAAACACAAAATTAAAATGAAATGTCCATCAAATTCACCCCGCCACTAAACACTCTTTCCTCTCCCATTCGATCTCCTGTCTCAACGCACCTCTCAACACTAGCTCAACCGAATACACCTTGAACCCTTCTGCTGCCAGCGGCCGCCAAATCCCCTTGTCCTCCATGCACGACACCACGTACCGATTCTCCTTGCCTTTTAGTATCCGTACCGTAGGCGTCACAGAGGCCTGCACTTGCCCACCCCCAGCAGAGATAACGTTCTTGAGAAACTTGGTGTCCACAGAGACCTTGGGTGTCACGTAAAATGTCATTTGTTTGAACAGGTTCGAGCCACCCTCGGGCCCTTTGGCACGCGCCATCGCGTCCGAAAATTCGAACTCCCATTTTTGCTCTGCAGCTGTGTCTGATAATAGGTGTTGCTTTTCGTCTGGAAAGCGACAGTGAGATGAAGTCAGTAATCGACTTTTGTACGCACCGAGGAGGTTGCCAGCCTTGGCACTTGCATTCGCCCATTCTTCAGTCAGGACCCACGGCGAGACTGACATGGCACAGAGGAATTTTTCTGTACGAACGAAGCCCTTGGCGATGAGATGTGTGCAGTCCGTTGGTTTTGTTGTCATCTGTACGCCTAATTTTGTCAGGCGCTGAGTGATGAAGACGCGTGGAATGAGCACTCTTGCCTTGTAAAAAAACAAAAGAACTGACCTTGATCACGTCGTCCGTGAGGCTCACACCGGTCGTCATCACTCGGATGGGAGAAAACTGTTTCCCCCGGCCACGAGCACCATTCTTTCCCACCAAGTCGCTCGGTCTGTTCTTCGCCGGAGGAACGTCCGCGTCTTCGTCGGAATCCACAGCGATCGCCACTTTCGTCTTGCCCTTCCCATTAACGAGTTTCGGCTTTGCCTTGGCCGAGGTAACCAGTACCACATCTTCCACCGCTGCTTCTTCCTCCTCCTCTGTTTCTTTAATCACTTTTCTTCTCTTCCCACCCCTCTTATCCCTCTCATCCTCATCCTCTCGCGCAGACACAACCAGCTCCCCACCATCGCTCCGCCTCCGCTTTGCGTGTTTCTGCTCCCTTTCAAAACTGATGACGTCCGGCATAACCACCTCCTTCAACCGCGCGGTCGCCTTGTTCGCCGCACTCCGCCTCGGCCCATCCCGACTTCTGGATGCCATGGACGTGTCCACGATCATGGACACGTCATCGTCGTCTTTTTCGCTCTCGCCCATATCCACTTCATGGATCTTATTAACTTCCTTGGGTGCACTAGGCTTGGGTTTAACCTTGGCCTTCGGTTGGGGCTTGGGCGGGGACTTTGTTTTCCCAGAGGCGACAGCTGGTTTCGCAGGAGCAGGCTTGCTGCGCTTGCTCGTCGACGCTGACGCCTCTCCGGCAGCTGCCTGCATCGATGCTACAGGCGCGAGCTGCTTGGGCCTAGACCTGGACCCCGAAGTTCCATCAGCTCCGCCTCCCTTTTCCCTACTTTTCCGCCCAAGATCGTCTTCTATTGCATCGCGTTGACTGGTCTGTGAGGAAAAATAATCCTTTGGAACAGATGGGACGAGAATAGACAACTGCCGTTTTGATGCATGCGAATTATTTGCAGGGATTGGTGACATTGGGGATGGTGAACCCGTAGAATGTCGAGTACGAGCTCTGTTTCCTTCACCCTTCCCCCCCACCTCTTTTGCTCTTTTCCTTTTTTCCTGTATTTCAACTTCACCACCGCGTCTCGATTTTCCAGGCTCGTCTTGTTTCTTCCTAGCTTCTGTTCCCGACTTTACAGATATCATCCTCGTCTCAACTTCACTCTCCCTACCTAGAACCGAGCTGGGACGCGATCTGGACTTGGACCTTGGGCGAGGTTTCATCCCCGATTTGACAGGTGTCTTTGACTTTGCGCCAGTAGTCCTGCGAGGTGGCACCGACACTTCCGACTCGCCCGCATCCGAATGCTGATCAGAATCGAAACCGCTTGTAATCCCTCTCACCCCTTGTCTTCCCTTGTCAGTTTGCGCAGCCGCTGGTTTCTTGACCTTGTCTGCTTCCTTCGTCTCGACGGCGCGAACCTTCGGTCGTGGCCCAGGTTTTGAAGGACCTATTCGTCTCTTTTCTGCATCCTTGGCTGTCCTTTTATCATTATCCTTTCCAGCCTTTGAGCTGGCTCCCGGGTTGCGCACCACAACCTGGATCTCGCCCACCGACGAGGCTCTCGATGCGCTCCGTGACCGAGTATGTGGGGACTTTGGCGCCGGTCGTTTACCATTCGTGGTGATACCTCGCCCGTCGCTCATGTTCCCTTCGACGTCGTCTGAAGGGAGCTCGATCACCCGGTCGACAAACGCACCCATCGCTGACGTCCCTGCCGGCGTCGAGATGGACCCACGCTTCTTTGTGGAGGTTGGCGTTTTTTTCAATGACCCCGCACGTGAGCGCGGTCGGGCCCGTGGTTCTATCGGCACGTCATCGTCCAAGATCACCGACAGCCCGTCCGTTATCGCATCATTCGCATACGCCTCATATATTGACGCGACTTCACCGTTGCGCTCGCGGACGCGATATCGGGCCTCCCGCGCTATATCTTGTTCCATGTCTATGACGCCGATACCACGACCCCCTGGTAGAGCACCCCCATTCAAGCGCGGGGGAGGCATAGATTGAGAAGAAGGTACTATAAGCGGAAACGTAGTAAGAAAGAGTAAGTAAAGGATCAGTGAAGAGACTACCTCCGTCAGGTCGGGTTATCAACATTTTGCCAAAGTCGATGCCTGGGGGATACACGATGTAACGCTCAAGTCCGACTGTGAGCGCACTGATGCATGTGAGCAGTACGAAACACGAAACACAAAGAAAGACCCTTACTGCCACTCCACAATGCAGTCCTCAAGCCACGTGTGGTTCACGACCGGGATAGACCACGAAAGTGCACGGGTCGTCTTAGGTGACGGTTGGCTACAGAATAATCCGATTAACGCATGAAAACGACCGGATGGAAATACACTCACAAGCCGGCCACGAGAACCTTGTTCGATTGGCACATGCTAGGTGTAAACTTGGCGCCAATGAGAGTGATGAGACGTTTGAGATAATCGCGTGCTGCACCCGTGTAATTTGTAATTGAAATTTCCTGAACAAAGTTTGTTAATATGGGGCACAACGATGCTCAAAGTGTCACGCACGCAATCAATGAGATCGGGAATACCACCCCTTGGAGTGGGGTACCATAAGAGTGAATCAAGGGGAGAGTGAAGAGTACCAGTGGATTCTACGCTGAAGAGCCAACTGAGGGTTCCAATGAGAAGCGACGCACGGGCTGCCTATAAGATGTGAGAACGAACACGACTGTCTGAGATGCATACACACCTTGAAATAAGATTTGCCACTGCGCCATCGGGTGACGAGTACGTCGCACTCGTCGACCGCCTTTTCTTCCTCGTCCTCCTCTGCGTCGTCGGCGATGGACACGACGCGACCACCTGCACGCTGGATACCAGCTTCAATCGCACGACGCGACCCGTCGCTCAACTCGAGAGAGGCTGAAAGAAGAATGCGACGGTCCGCCCATACGCGGACGCTTTCGCCTTGGTTCGGGTCTACTGTTTCTGCCTGTTTATCTCCGGCGGATTTTCGCCTTCGAGCGCCGTCTCCATCCTTGTCGAGATCGAGAACCAGACCGGGACGCAAGATGGGTGGATCAGGCCAAGCGTAGGGTGCTTCTGGGATACGACGACCGAGACGAACGGCGTCGTCGAACCAATGTGGGGTGAGGATGAACATGTGTGTTTGTGATGCAAAGTGGAGGGCGGTGTTGTACTGGAGAGAGAGGTAAGGGAGGTGAGCGCGGGGTGTGGGAGAGAATACCTTGTCGCTGCCGGGACGGAGGGCAAAGAGATGGGTGACGTCGCGGGTGAGACCGGTGCGCCACTGACCACCGAGGGCGGTGATGCCAGCGGAGAGGACCTCCAAGTCGCCTGCAGAGAGCTGGTGCGAGAGTGAGGTGGTGAGTGTGATGGAGAGAGAGACGCACGTCAGTAGCACAGGCGACAACGGCGGAAAAGATCATGGCTGGGTCTGGGGAGTAGTACTGTTCGCTAGGAGAGTGTCGGTGAGAGTACGCGGGAGAGAGAAGAACGACGGACGACTGGAGTTTACCCATGACGACGCTGCGATCGACCCAGCGGTCGGTGACTGTCTTGGTGGCATTGTCGTGTACGGCGTGCGACGCGGGGAGGGTGATGAGATGGGTGTAGGGCGGGAGCTGTGCAGCGCCGTTGAGGTCGAGGACGGCGGCGAGTTCTGTTCTGCGCGTCGGTGACAACGACGGGGAGAAAGAATACCTCACACCGTCAAACACGGCCATGTGAATGTATGCGGGTCGAATTATACAATAACACTCTCCAAACGACCATACGCGTCACGTCACATCACATGATAAGTCACAGTCACATTCTACTACTACATCTCATGACCGTGCAGCTCCTGGCACGTTGCGACGTTCCCTGCGTGGTGCACGCTCAGGTTGTGCGATGGTCACCTGCACGATGTTGTGCGGTATGTCGACGTTCAGGGCCTTGAGCATATCCTGCGAAGGCGGTCATCGTCCGAGCATCACAACGGGGAAAAAAGGAGGCGCACAGAGGTGTCTTGGTCCAGCTCGAGTCCAGTGGCGCTCGTGTCCAGCGCAGAGACCTCGGGGACGTAGTTATCTTTTCTCTCTCTCTCCTCCTCCTGTAGCTTGAAAGAAATGCCACGAACGGGGCCGCGCTGAATGCGCTTCATCAGATGCGTCGTGAAACCCGAGATCTTGTTCCTGAGACGCTTGGAGGGGATCACAGCCTGGTCGATACAGTAAGCAGGGATCACGAAAGAGCGGAAGCGGTGGCACGGACGACTTCATCGATGATTCGTTTGTTGGTGTGGAAGTCGAGCGTGAGACGTGGGTAGCTGACTGACTTGAGTCCGTGCGCATACATTCTGCGACCGTGGCACTCACTACTTTTCGATGAGCACGCGAGAGGCTCTTTTGGTGGTCTTGGTACGAACGCGGCCCTAGGACAAAAGTTAGCTTACGACAAGGACGGCGCATGCATCGTACCATGTTGATTGCTAGTGGATGTCGAGGATGTCCGTTGCGTTGGTCGTTCAGATCGCAGAATCCCGGAGTGTGGCTGAGTGGTACTATACAGTACATCACAGCCACCGCCTACCTACTTCGTCTTACCTCCACACACCCGTCCTCGTCCTCTTGTACAACATGGTCCGCGTTTCTGTCCTGGTAAATACTCTCGCTTTACTTCGTCTATCCTCGCTCACAGATGTAACTATATCCTAGAATGATTGCCTAGTGAGTTTGTCACGCACATACCACTCTCCGGACTCAGACCGCATTTCAGAACAACATCGTCAACGCCGAGCGACGTGGCAAACGCCAAGTGCTCATACGTCCCTCCTCAAAGGTAGTCGTTAAATTCCTCAGTGTAATGCAACGCCATGGCAAGCGTCCCTTTCCCCAGTTTCCTCCGCCCTCATCAGGCTGACCCCCGTGCTTGTAGGGTATATCGGGGAATTCGAGATAATAGACGACCATCGTTCCGGAAAGATCGTCGTTCAGCTGAATGGCCGACTCAACAAAACAGGCGTCATCTCGCCCCGTTTCAACATCCAGGTGACCCAAATCGAGAAGTGGGTCAACCTACTCCTTCCTGCCCGTGGGTTCGGGTACATCATACTCGTATGTTCCATGTTTATGGTAGCTTGGCGATGTTCAAGGGATGTTTTACAGACGACGTCATCTGGTATCCTGGACCATGAGGAGGCTCGACGTAAAAACGTTGGTGGCAAGATACTAGGGTATGTGTACTAGACCCTATATTGCATATGTATATTCTCCGTACTTCAAAATGCCACCACCCACGCTACGATAATCATGACAGAGTAAACATCAAGGGCCCACGTGACCGGAATTTCAACCTGAAAGTTATCGTCGCCGATAGATGTCAAACTCTTTTCATCAAAGACACAACCAGAGTCCATCCGACACATCAACCGTATGTTGGCAATTCCCTGGCAACAATCGCCGGTCCAGCATGGTGTAAGTTACGTATAATACTCGATGTGGCATATCCCCTTGGTGCCCCGCGCTAAAACCAAGGTACTCGATCATCAGAACCAGCTTAACTCAAACAAAATTTTACAGGATGGCAGGACACTGCCTTGCAGGGCTCCGCGCATGATTTAGTTTGTTACTCTGCTGTGACCATGATGGAGAGCGATCATTTTCACACACTGGGAGTCGTGGCCCAGCATCTCTTATATATGTCATGGGCCACACACGGGCCAGGTCCACCATCCCTTCCGAATAACAGTCCTAAAATTCGCTTTGCTTCGAAGACTCCGCGCCTTTGTCCAGACCATCATGGAGTCTTCCTCTCTCCAGACGGTACTGCAAATCCTGTGGTTCGATTACCTATTTCGTATGCTCTTCCCTCACCTTTAAAAATCAATGATACGAGCCCCGTTCAGTCGCAATACTTACCATCGTTGTGTATGATTATGGTGTGCAGATCCCATAGCGTCCAGACCAACTCTAACTTTGCCTTACAGTCCTTGTCTTTTCGAAAGAGGTAAATTCTGCTCAGCAGTGTCATTTTCCTTGCTGACGATTCGTGCTAGGTGGAACACATATGGGTCCGCAAAGTTCGTTTTCCGTCATGAAATGATTCTAATGAAATTGTAGACGAGACGTTGGTCCTTGATGTCGACACTCTATGTTATAGTATGTGTTGAACATGTCGTCAAGAGAGGGCTATCACCTGAACGTTGTTTTTAAACAGGTCCGTTATTTTGGCCTTTGCAGCCTCGTGTGAATTTGTTTCTGTTACAATTCACCAGATTGGCCATTCTAAATCTAAATTGTTTAACAGTGTTTCTGTAATTAGTATGTCTCTGTCTTCGAAAAGACGACGTTGATACTATGTCCTCGCTTTCAAGATAGAGGTAGCCTTCTACCTGGCCCTTCACCGGTATATTTATTATCACAACATCAATGGTTCGTGCTGAATACGTGTCCAACAGCTGTACATAAATTCTACTCTATCTTTGGTACCCACCTAATTCCAATTGACTTGTGTTCGTGAAACAGTTTCTGTGAGTGTGGATGCAAAGCTTTCCCCCCTTTGCGCTCGCTCTGAACTCTTTCCGTACAGGTAGAATAATGTTCATTGTTGAACAATGGACATTTATTCTCTTTGTCAGTGCAGCTGATTGTGAGTTGTATGGTTCGCTTTCTGCGAAAGGTGCATTACAATGATGAATTCAGGCGCAATGATCATCCGTATATGGGCAATGTGTAAATCAAGACTGGTTCTCGTCACCCTCCTCTCGTTCTTTTTCGTGATGGTCATCTCAAGTATCGCCGACCGTATCATCTCGACCACCATGGCTGTGAAAAACACAACAACGACATGTAAGGATATCGGCCGAGCGAAGCCCCACAGCACTACTGACCAATTTTATTACAGTTGAAACCATTCGAATAGTACAGGATATCGATATCTCATTCTGCTTCATGCGGCTTTCCATCCAATCTACATGGCACTTGGTATCCATCGTCTCACAAATGGTACACGGCGCATTACTATGCACGTTCGTAATCATCCAATTTGTGAGGAAGTCGATTGAGATGCACCAACAAACCCAGAGTTGGGAACTGAGCAAGTACATCAACTTGATGGTGAAACAGGGCATCGTCTACTTCTTCGGGTGTGTTAACCACCTCTTGTTCATTGTCGACCAAGCTGATACCCGTGTCCGTCAACGCAGGGCAATCTCGATTTATCTCCTTAGTTTCTTGATGGTGCATACGGAGGCAGAGCTGATCATCGTGAACATCGTGGCATGCGTACCCATGTACTGTTTGACTCCTCGGTTCATTATCGGCATACGAGAGTCACATGCGTGCGATGTTCAAGGTAGATGCGGGGAAGGGATCGACATCGGCTTTGGCTTACCGACAGGTCGTAGTACTCTAGGGCCGGCAATAGTGTTTGCAGACCTTGTGCAGGACGAGAGGTTGGAGGGCATACAGGAGCTTGCTCAAAGGGGGGGATCAGACGAATGATTAGTAGTTACATTCCCGGGCGGGTGTTACACGATTTGATGGTAGGTCGATTGTCCAGTCGCTATTGCCATGAACACTTGTTAGACCGATGGCTGAGCCGTCGTGCAATGATAACCGTTTGCTTGCTGGCATAGCTCATCATGGACAAGGCTCCCACTTTCCAAGAATCTGAGTATGCAGACGCTATATAGCTCATCTATGATGTAGGGGCAGTATCCTGCAACGGAGGTATTACGACAGGGCAGAGTGCTAAATAGACATGGAGGTTGCCAAGGGTTTACTTGCCACCCGTAGTACCTAGACCCATCGTAGATTTGAAGGTATCGTAAATCCACCACTGGAAGCCTAGTCCAGTCGTCAGCATAAGGAATCAGAAAAGGATATGGACCGCGCTCACCCGTCAATGTACCGATCATAATCACACGGGTACCAAGACCCTTGGTGGCAAGAGCGACGGCACCCGTTTCTGATGCGATCTGACCGATGCTCTTGCCCTTGTTGGCGGGCTTACCCATGAGTGATACGACGGAATCAGCCGGGTGTGACACAATAGCACAGACAACACCAGCAAGGTAACCAGAGGCGAAGGTAACGCCAAGCTGGGTCGTCTTGGAGTAAGTCTCCTTGGGCTCCACGAAGACGCGAGTGTAAAACAGCTGCACAATCTTCTCGAAGAAGAAGAACTTGGCCATCGTGTAGGGAATCTAACAAATCAATGAGCCAGGTGGAGATAGAGCAGGGCTGGATTACCAACCTGACGTGACCAGAGGGGAACGATGGAACCGAATGGGTAACGGGTCTCGATTTTGTTTTTGCTCATCTCGGCAAGAGCTGCGCCAAAGGAGGTAGGGAAAGTACCGCTCGGGCTGGTCTGGATCTTGACCTTGGTCATCTCAAAGGGACAGAGGGCGATGTCGGCGAAGACCTCTGCGGAGGCAGAGCCAGCGAGCCAGATAGCGGGCTTGTAGTTGTTGGAGATCTCTTCGCCGGCGAGGTTCATGTATGTGTCTTTGAACACTTCGTACAGACCATACTTGAACATGCCTTGGAGAGAGTAACCGACGAGGGTGGGGCCGACGCCTTTCCAGAGGCCAGTTTGACCCTCCTCGCGAACCAGGGTGGCGAGGCCGGAAGTAAGACCCTTGTATTTTGCTGGGTATACCTGTTGAAGGCCTTAGGGTGGAATAAGGTTGGATGAGGACCTGAGACGAACCTGCATGTTACATTTGGCGACGTCGAGAGGGGTGATACCGGCGTGGGTGAGACCGCAGGCAAGAACACCACCAAGCATGCACTTTGCATAGTAGGAAGAGTCGTGAGGAACGGGGCCGAGGTATCTGGAAAAAGAGGTTATGAAGGGAAGAGAAGGGTACAATTGAGACAAACCGTGCATCCCACTTTCCGGAAGGTGCCAAATGTGACATTCTAAAGGTCTACGTAGTCTAAGAAATTAACTTGCTGGCTGGTTGCAGACAAGAAGGAAGACAGAAATTTGCGTTCCGAAAACAGCCGTGCATTTGCTATTTATGGAAATGCCGAGTTGTCGTGTCTCCGAGACATACCCACGAGTGGAAAATAAATTATGAACTGGTGAGGGAATGATAATGGTAGCGTGTCTCCGAGACATACCCACCTAATAAGAACATCAGGGAACTGGTGAGGGAATGATAATGGTAGATAATGCAATCCAGGATTATCCTTTCTTCACGTGAATGGCTGTTCATGCCAATGTCATCGCATTGGTGATCTTGATTACCGAGAAGTTGACCAATCCGATGACCCGGCTCGGCCGAAACCAGTATATACTCTTGCCACGATACTTACACTCCACGATCATGCCAGTCGCAACGTCGTCCCCTTCTCCAGTCGTAAAATCGAATGCTTCCTGGCGCCCCATCCCGGCGAAAGAGCTTCCGTCTCGGACCCAATTTTCTTTCGATCCGCTGGAGGATGCGTTGGCCGCCTTTGCGCGCGGCGAACCAGTCGTGGTCATGGACGACGAATCCAGGGAAAACGAAGGCGACATCATCATGTCTGCAAGCAAATGCACCACCGAGGCGATGGCGTGGATCATTAAACACACAAGGTCTCTAGGTCATATATGTCCATGCACTCGCTGACCCTTTCCCAGCGGGTACATCTGCATCTCGCTCCCAGAAAATCGTCTCGAGGAACTTGAAATTCCCATGATGGTCCCACTTAATCAAGACAGGCACCGCACGGCGTACACCATCACTGTGGATTATAAGCATGGTAGGCGATCATTTCATGCATAATTTAGAATGCGAGGGTAACCTAATTCTGGATAGGCACCACCACAGGCATATCTGCCCATGATCGTTCTCTCACGGCCAGGAAACTCGTCCATCCCTCTGTTCACGCCTCCGACTTCACCCGACCAGGTCATATGGTCCCCCTTCGTGCACGTCAGGGGGGTGTATTGGAGCGCAGAGGCCATACCGAATGCGGCATCGATCTCTGCATGTTGACGAATCAGCCCCTGGGAGGTGTCTTGTGCGAGCTTGTGAACGATGACGAGACAGGCAGCATGGCTCGGCGGGATGACTGTAGAACTTTTGCTGACCGGTGGAATCTGAAAATGATCAGTGTGGAAATGCTTGCGCAGCACAAGCTACATCCATCACCTAATTTACGTTGATACCCTTATCACATCATAGACTTCTCTTAATTAGCGCACGATTCATACATCGATCACGATATCACCGACGAACACACCCGTCAACGCGCTCTCCACCATCCATACGCCGAAGACAAACGTGCCGAACGTCGTCCCGAGCCAACCACAGCGACTCGCGAACGAGCCCGGACCAGCCATCAGGAACGACATGCCGAGCATGCTCAGTATGCCGCACAGGTAGCCCGGGTGTCGCATGATTCCGTACGGTCCCGTCATCACGAGCCTGTGATCCTTGCGCACGGCCAGCTTGTGCGTGAAATGGCTTCCCAGGGTTCGGATGGACCACAGGCGCCCAAGGCTACCGACAATGGCGAGGGCACGCCCGGCTAGGAAGTAAGTATCGAAACTCGTGCTGGGGAGGTGGTAACCCTGGAGAACCAGCCAAGATAGTACCTTGGAGGAGATCGCAGAGGGATAACGGGTGGCAAGCACGATAGCCGCTTCGGCGACACATGGAACAATTGCAGTCACCTAGAGAGGTTAGCTCTGGTTCCATCTCAACACGGAAGGTCGTGCCCTGAGTGAGATCGGGAGAGTTGCTGCATCTATCCGCTGGTAGATGGGTTCATATACACGCTCGGCCTTTGGATTAGGAGATGTTATGGATACATTGAAAAGCCACGCAGAAGGAAGGAGGATAAGAATCTTGGAGAGCGACATGCATGCCAAAGGAGCATATGATACTGATAGATTTCAAACTTCGAGATTTTATGCACAGGCGCACCAACACGGTATGTCATTTTGCAAGATCAAAAGGGTGGAACATTAGCGCCGATTTTCTAACCCTGAACGTCTATCATGACTAGAACGGCGTACTAGTAGTACTCGAGAGCTTGGCCAAACATAAACAAATATCACCTACCATGGTTTCTCTAGCTCGCTACATCCGAAATATTCGCAGAACGGGCATAAAACAATGGTGGCATCAGATGCAGTACATCGGCGATGCAAAAGCTGGAACCCTCGTCGGAACCGACCAGTATGACACCCCTCCACCGTCCGTAGCTCTCAGCTAAACCACCCTCGCTCGGCCAGGTTCGGAAACAGGTACTTTGAGAACCTGAACCCAGAAGACGAAGTTCCAGGTACGTTCCGAGCCTATTGCACGCACCAACTCTGCCCTGCTGACCACCTGCCTTGACTAGGGCGTCACAGATGGATCGACTTTGCGCAACATTACAACAACGCGACGCAGGTACCTCCCGAATGGCATTCGTGGCTCCAGCATATCCGACAGCTTCCACCGACGGAGGACGATGTCATGAAGAGTTCTTCTCCAGCGTGGAAAGCAGTGCGTTCTTGATTCTTCCTTCTAAATACCCATTGACATGTCATGATCGAACAGCCATGGGTAGAGAACCTGACTGGGACACGCGGTGCCTACCGTCCGTACAATACAGCTGTCCCGAAAATCAACGCTTGGCAACCAAAGGTCGCAACTCGAGAATGAGCAGCCATAGTGTAGTCGTTACATCTCGACGTTTAGACAAAGTATTGTTCCCCGCCTCCCTCTTAGCTCCTTATGATGAACATTCGGTAAGA
>JBBPME010000093.1:39559-59158 GCA_038090155.1 Rossbeevera pachydermis
CTGTAGTGTAGTGGTTATCACTTGGGATTTTGAAGCTGTCTTCCCAAGACCCAGGTTCGAACCCTGGCAGGACCTTCACTTTTTGTTGATGTTACAAGCGGACAGCACTGCTCAACCTCGTCTATCCTCAAGCAGATTCCTGCAGTCTAGCTACTACCATTGGGTATGCAGGGAAAAAAAAAAAAGAGTCCCAGAAAAGACTAAAGTAAAAAGCTAACTAGCATAACCATAAGCAATACAATAACACGCCCGTCTGTCTGGATCGACGAACGAAATTACAGATAGCGAGCAGTAGGACGACAGCACATCCGCTTTGATCAATATCCCGATGGCTTCGCACCGCCCGACGTATCGTACGCTCGAATAACCCGCGTCTGATCCAACCGCCCTGAACCTGGAACAGCACCAGCACCTCCTTCGGTCTGACTGAACGCAAACCCCCGATTCCGCCGCATCCGTTGCACCGCCCGCACCTTTTTGATCGCCTTTTGAAATTGTTCTTGACGAGGTCGGTAGTCAGGAATGTTGTACTTTTGCAGCTCCTGCGCAATGTGATATGTCCGCGGGCGGTACGTCCGTCGGTAGTATTTCCATGCCACATCCCGCGCGAGACATACGACCGGCAGCAGCAACAGCATAAAGTAGAATACGGCATCAGTCCACAGGCGTGGAACAAGTCCCGCATATTCGGTTGAAAATCCGAGTGCGGGGGCGATGAGGGCGTACAAAGGCAAAAAGATCATCGTGAACAAGAACGAGCCTGGGATAGCGGCCACCGTGTACTTGGTCCACAAACTAGGACAGTATTCGTCACACAGATGCGAGGGTCAATGCAAAGGACGTACTCAGAGATCAAAGCAGCCTTGCCGAGCACGGTCAACAGCACGGCGAGATACAACGCCGTGCCCCAGAACCAATGGCCCGAATCCAACCCTGTCACTTGCTTCAAGTCGCCCCAAAAGAGGACAACCGAGAACCCAAACAGGATCTAGTTTCGTCGTTAGCACACAGTACGAGCATAAGCGTCAAAGACCCACCAGACTATGATACAACGCGTTACCAATCCATAACCAAAATGCCGTCTTAGTGAAGAAGACGTTCTTTTGCCCGAGCATATATAGCTGTGGATATCGATCCAGCACCCGTGCTGACACGAACTGATCAAAAATTCCGATCACAAGGGGTGGCAATACAGTAAAGAGGACGTTATAGAACGTTATCGTCCACGATTCATAGGCGATCTGGCCCGAAAAGTTGTTGAAAAAGGAATACTGTATCACAACAGGCATCAGCGTGAACCAACGTGCGGCAACGACGCGGGACACACCCAAAACTGAGTCATGTAAAGCGTGATGTTCTTGTAAAATGAATCTAGATCTTGATCAGTCTCACCCCCCGCCGTCAAAAAATCAAGACATACACAAAATTAGCTTGGATAGCCGTTGATAACTCCATGCACCATGCACGAGCAACAGTTTTTTCAGATATCTGAACTGCGAAATCGCCACATCGGCTGAACGCGCCGCTTGCAAACCCTAGTGAACGGAGTCCGCATTTATGCCAGAATCACAACCATCCAAAAATAGAACCCACCTCGACACCGGAAATGCCAACCCCCACGTGAGCTGCCTGGATCATGCTCACATCGTTGGCACCATCTCCGATTGCGAGCAAGATCGAGTTCTGGTTCTTCTTGACGAGCTTGACCACGAGCGCCTTCTGCAACGGCGACACGCGGCCTGCCAAACAAGACACAGATACGCATCGTTAGTGAGCCTCGACGAACTCATCGACGGAGGAAGTAACACACAGCAGATGACCGCTTTACACAACAACGCCAACTCCAAAAATGACTTGGACACGTCCTTTTCGAGCGCAAAATCCAAGCTCTTGCCATCTAGAAAACACGTGTTGAGTAAGCCCCTCGCACGAAAACAAACAAAAGGCCGCTGCAACGCACCAATGACCAATGCCAAGTCCTCTTGTTCGCCGCTTATCCTCTGATTCTTGATCGCACCCAGACGTTTCGAAATAAACTCAGCAGTCGCGTCCGCCGTATCTTCGTTGACGATCACCTACATACAGTGATCGTCGGCATCAGCCATCCCAACATAACCACTGAACAAACCAACGACGCACCAGATTCATGCTCTCCGAGATCAACCGACAGCTCATACCAATGTTGATCGCCGTCTCCTGTCGATCGCCTGTCAACACCCATATCTTGATCCCAGCCATCTGCAGTGTGTGTATTGTGTCCGGGACGCCATCCTGCAGCTTGTCCTCGATCGCAGTAGCACCAAGTAAAAACATATCCTTTTCGATCAGTTCGGCAGCCTGGTCGAGCGCCTCCCCCCGCCCGTTGACAGTTGCAGCGGCTTGGGTGTATATACTCGCCCATTGATTGTATTCAGCCGCGGGAATGTTGCGATAGGCAATACAGAGCGTACGCAGTCCCTCGGTGGCGTAGTCCTGTCAAGTCATCAACCAGAGTGAACAAAAGAAGCAGAAACGCGGCGGACCTCAAGGTGCGTGAGCGTCTTCTCAGTGAACAACTGGTGTTTTCCCAACCGTTCTAGAATGACCGTATCCGCACCTTTGCAATATAACTTGATCGTGCCGTCCGGTGCGCGCACGACCGTCGACATGCGCTTCCGAGTCGAGTTGAACTCACACACATTCAAGATCTCGTACTCGACAGACCGCCCCTGAACGTTGACAAACGCCGACTTGGGTTTTCGTGTCTATAACCCTCGCCCCAGCGGCACGTTAATCAGGAACGAGGCACAAAACAGATAAATGAATGCCCCACGCACGTGGAACTGATATCCCAATTGCTCAGCACCGGCTACGAGCGCCGCCTCGTCCGGACTGCTCGCTTGATAATGCGTCTTGCCATCCCTCATCTCCGGAATGACTGTGTGACATACGGCCAAGAGTGTCATGAATTCGTGGGCAATCTCTCTCTCTCTTAAGGCCGCCGCGCCCGTCGATCCGTTCCTCATAGCCATTACGTCTTCTTCGAAGGGGTTCTTGGATATTTTGGTTGATGATGACGACGTGGTGGAGGCCACATATGTTGCTGATGAACCCGAAGTGGACGTCCCAGTTCCATCAAGCATGCGCCTCAAATCATCGAACGTCCGCCAGCTCTCCTTGACGCCCTCCTCACCCTGCTCTGTACCGGCCTTCCTACTTTCGTCCACCTCCTCTGCATATACCACCCCACCAATGCTCGCACTTTTGAACTCCATCTCGTTCCTTGTCAATGTGCCAGTCTTGTCTGAAAAAATGAATTCGATCTGGCCGAGCTCTTCTACTAGGGAAGACGTATGGCATAGAGCAGGGGTATCGGTCCGGGCATAGTACATGTCGAGGTCCGAGTTGATGAGGGCGGCTTGTTGGAACTTGACCACTTCCATGGTGACGATGAGAGAGATGGGGATGAGGTTATTATAGAGAATGATGAACGTGAGGATGTCTGTAACATTCTAATTAGTAAGAGTCGATCGAGAACAAGCTTCAAAAGACCTTCTGCAAACATCTTGGCTGAGAAATGCTGAAGTCAGAACAAAACGAAGATTATAGATGAATAAACCAGGCTAACCTCTACCCGTGAACGAGCTGGATTCAAAGAGATACCATTGTGAACCAGAGATGAACCACTGACCCAGGGGTAAACGACAACGCCGGCACATTCACAAACCACTCACCGTATTGATGCTTGCACCAATGGTAGATCCGACAGACAAGGCGAGGAGAAAGACAAAGAGGAAGATGATCTGGATGTTGACCTGTTTTTCTACTGCAGTCCTCTTGATCGGCGCAGCCCTGTGGTTCGATACCGGCGATCAGGACATAACCAAGAAAAGAAAGATGATACGTACGTCGCGTTCCGCATAAGCTTTGTTTCGTGTCCAGTAAATACGACTATACCATATATCCAGGGGGTATTTCGGAGTTGTGCGCCACGCAAGAGCATTTGATCTGGGCCAATGGGGATTTGGCGAGGGATGCCAGCGTCAGAAAGAAGCTCGAGGGTCCCTTCGTAAGTGTAGAGGGAATTATTGGGCTGTTCGGATCGAAGAGAACCGTGTAGGGACGCCACAAGAGATGGAGATGTTAGTTCAGCTGTCGAAGGGGATGCTTGCTTGATTTTGAGATTAGTTTCGCTGAGGGTATATGAGCGCAATCAACGAAGAGTGAAAGGAGGCACACCCGTCTAGGTTGGAGGTCTCGATGAAGCAAAGTCCTTCTGGCTCGGAAGAGGAGATGAGTATGAGATCAGCGGGAATGAAGTCGTCGGACTCGAGGCGAACGACGTCTCCGACGCTGATGTCTCTCCATCTGCGTCCCTCGAAGGTGGCGGAGGAGGAGAGTACCTTGGCGATGCGGGAGTTGAGCTCCGAGTCGGACTGATGTCTTTTCTAGAAGGAAATGAGAAAGGGAGTGGTGAAAAGGGGGAGGGGACTGACGAGGTCTTCCTGGACCTCTTTGAAGGCAGTAGCGAGAAGAACGACGAAGAGAGGAACGATGGTTGTGTACTGGTTTGTGGGGGAAACGTTCGGAATCTGCTGGATGCAGGCGGTGAAGAGGAAGAAAAGGTTGGCGTATTTGGAGAACTGTTCTGTTGTTGGCTGAGAACCAAGAGGAGGATAAGGGATGGTGAATGTACTTACCCTTGAGGAACTTTGGCAAAAATGTGGCGAGGTTGTACTTGCTGGTCGAGACAAAGTTGTCGCCGTAGTCATCGTTCATGATCGGGTTGTTGAGCGCAATGACACGCTCTCCTGCGGGGACGACTGGCTTCTCCCATGGCCATTTCCACTTCTTGCGTCTGCGGGGAGCGGGTCTGCTTGGGATGGATGGTACGCCCGGAAAGGAGGCGCTGCCCTGGAAAGCGTCATCAGACCAACCCTGAGGATGACCGACTCGGGGCAGCGACGCGGTGGAGGGGCCGAGACCGGCGGGGGATGCGCCATGGTATGCAAAGGGGAGGCCGCTCTCCTGCGAGCGCGTCGCTGGTGGTACATTTGAGCCGAGGAGGTCGTCGTCGTCGTCGAAAAAAGGGTCCATCGCTGCCGCGGTCGTCGGCGGGTAGTGCAGCGATCGGCTGTTCGCTGCGGGGTTGGCACCGTGTACTAGACGTGCAAATGACTCCTCCGAGTCCATGGCGTTGTCGTTGTCGTTGTCGCCGTCGTTGTTGTCGTCGTCGTCGTGTACAATAATGTGCGACCAATGTGCTTAATTTGCCATTACTTACCCGCAGCGTATGCTGACATCATCTCACCCACGTCATCATTACCCCTGTGCTACAATGTTAATCTTACACTTCCTCGTCTTCGTCTTCCCAGTCTACACTCTCCAATGCTTTATCTCCCTCATCATACAACCGATCTAGCCCTGTCAATGCCTCCAAGTACCCCGTCTCGTTGAACGCCTTTAACAACATCCCGAATCCTCCGTTCTCGTACGCCTTTACTACTGTCTCGCTGCAGCCCGTACAACAATCGTACGCAGCGCCCGTGACGAGGAGAGTGCGGAACTGCGCCAGGAAGCCCCTCAGTTGATGAGGGACGAGGCCGAGGACGCTGCCGGTCGAGGGGCCCTCGTTGGTAGCGTCAGTGCTATTTGGCGGCGGCGGCGGAGCGTGCAGGCTGTGTAGCGCCGTGCACGAAGTGAGATAACGATGTAGTGCAAGCACGGTCAGGGGGCTCACCCATCCGGATGTTGCAAAAGCGATACAAGAAGCTCAACGGCGGTAGATGACGCAATCGAGGCCAGCCCTGGTCGAGTGACAGTACACATTTGGTCGAGCGTTCGATCAGAGAGAGACTATGAGAGTGTGAGCCCTCTGACGTCAACACACCCGCATGTCAGGGAGGAGACGCTCACGTCCGCAGGTGCAACGATGTCGTTGCAATAATAACAACCCAGCCTCTGTGCATTTGGGTTTGGATTGGTTGCAGTGGCGCGGGCACCGTGGCGCATCACGAGATATGTATCGAATCCCAGCGCAGCGTTTAGCACAATCTATCAAGTACCAGTCTTTGCATTCTTGCCCCATTCAAGAATCAGAGAGAAAACAGACCTTGCCCTTGGCAGCACCCAACACTGTGGGTAACCACCGACTCTCGCGCGAATCCATAAGCAAAAATACTGCATCGTGACTGTCGAACAGCGCCTCGATTTGCTCTACGTCTTTCTGCGCCTGTGCGACCGATGCAGGGGGTATTGGGTGTCCGGGCATAGGTATCGAGAGTTGGTAACCAGTCGCGTTCTAACGGTAATGGACGAGGAGTTAGCAAACATCAGATGACCGAAGAATTGCCATACGACGCCAGGAAAGATTTTTTTGAGTCTGTCTGCTGCACAGGCCGCTTTGGGCTTGCCACCATTGAGACAGTCCTCAAATTCAAACAGGGGTTGGCGGACCGGGTTTGAGAAGGAGACGCGAGAGGAGTCGACAAACGTGATCGTACGGACACCCCAGCCCTGTGTCAAATAGGTGAGTGTGATGCGCACCAATGAGGATTAACGTACCATGAGCGTGCGAGCAACATAACACCCGAGGGTTCCCGCACCGAGGAGAAGACATCTAGTTGAGGCGACCTTTTCGAGGTCGAGCGCGGGGAGAATACGCCAGCGCATGAGCTTGAGATTCAGATCGACAGCCTGATCTGCGAGCCTTTACGTGGTGTGAACGATCAGGAATTAGTTCGGCAAAGAACGAAATACCTTGTCGGATCCATCATGGGCGCCAGGTCGGCCATGCGCGCGCTGAGCTTGTTGGTCGTCGGATGGCGTTCCCAGCCGAGCGCAGTGGGTTTGATGGTGGGGTCTGTACCGCCTGGATGCGACACGACACCAAAACGAGATTTCCATGGCCTGCCGGACGGAGGGATTTCGCCATCGCGCCAGCAAAGCACACGGACGGAAGAAGTATGGGACGGATGGAGGGCATGGAGGTAGGCGAGGAGGTTACGGAGTGGCCAACCTGGGTTCTCTGGAGCGGCGGAAGGGTCCAAAAAGCAGATAATCTGCTGACGCAGGATCTGCAAGCGGATTACACCGTTAGGTATGGGGACTTACGGATTCTTTACTAGTGATGAACGCATCGACCTGATCGATCGCGTGGAGCTCTGCTGCATCGCCGATCAGCGTGACGACGAAATACGGTTTGGTCTCGGCGTGGAGTGCGTTGAAGATCGAGGTGAGCTGTACCGTTGGGTAGTCAGACGAGCACGCGCGAAGTGAGGGATGTTACCTGAGCTGCACTGAAGTGCTGTTCAGCAGCCTTCCAGCCATCGTCTGTGATCTCCCATGCTGGCTTGGCGACAAATGCGGGGAACGCAAACCAGTAATAGTACTGGTATTTCTTGAGATCTGCGAACGTGATGAGAAGAAATCGATTGAGTTTCGAGGCGTCCTTGTGCTCGATGATGCTGGTCCACATCTGCAAGTGCATGGATGAGTCAGGCCTCTGGGAGATGGAGATGACGCACCTCATCCGCGGCAGTGTTGAAGAAGGCGGCCTTGTCTGCAGTCTTGAAGTCCTCGAGCGTATTGTAGTTCTTGAACACCCCGCAGGCCGGGACGGAGAAGGCGGGTTGGCTGGATGAACGGTAAGTGTGACCATTTTCGATGTGCAACGATGGGCACGCACGACGGAGCATTCTCAAAAGCGTCTGCTCCGAGAGAGAGATTGCATCCAAGGGGGACGTCTTGACCGGTCTCGCGATCTCTGATGGAACGACCGACGGAGTAGGAGGCTGTCAGGGTCAGCGACTCTTCGGAGAGACGGAGAACGTCGATCTTGAATTTTGTCAGTTCGTGCCAGAACGCGGGCTGTACGAGAGACGCAAAGGGTGCAAACTGGACGACGGGCATGCTTGATGGCGGTACTTGCTCAGGGAGACACGCTCGAAATGGCAAGTGTGTGTTACATTCGTAGTAAAGTAAACAGATAACACGATACTCGTCATGCCTTTCTCAAGGATTTGCGAACGACGTCTCGTCTCGCCTTTTTTGCCAGCATCACCTCGAAGCGCGCAAAGTCATTCAACGACCGCCGCTTTTCAATGGCTGTCCGTTTCTTTGCCCACGTCGATTTCTCCCACTTGGCGACCATGTCCTCCTTTTCGATATGCTTCCGGATCGCGCCTGTGCCAGCACCACGGGGCAGCTTCGTTAGGCGGAGGGGCGTGAGCGTAAGGTGGCGGTAGGGGAAAGGTTGGCGTGGGACCGAGGTGGTGGGGCCGTCGATGATGGCCTAATATCGAATATGTGATGAGCAAGCAGACTCCAAGGACGTCCCACTTACTCGGTTGTGGTCGATGATTTCAGCGATGACGGCGATTTTACCCGCGCAAGGGCCAGAGCTTAGGAGGACAACTGGTATCGTTGAGCATGCAAAAACAGACGAGGACGAAATGCGACGGACCTCGTCCTACCTCAACAAAGCGTTCAAAATTGGATGACTACGGATTGGGTCAGTACATCCAGACTCTCAGCCATCCATCCAGCCATGCGAGCTCGTCGTTCTAGCTGGAATAAACCAGCACACAGATGGTGTGGTCGAAATGCCACGCTGGGAAGAGAAAATACTCACAGACATGTCTTTTGAGCCGGTCAACGTCGCGTTCGATGTCGAGACTGAGTGATGAGGAACACACTCGTACCAAATAGAAAATAAACAATGACGTAAATGCATCCTCCTAATAATTATGTAATATCACTCGTACGAACGCTACACTATATCCGACAAGCCGTCCCGCTTCTCCCTTGACACGTCCGGTGTTCTAGGGTTGCTCGGTGGAGACGCAGCTATGGCTTACATGGCTGCCGTTCACATTTACGGACCCATCCAGCGACAAAACGAACTGATTTACATTCTTTTGTAACAACAAAACATGCAATAGCGCAGTGTTTTAAAGATCTTGTACCCCGAAGGCTGAGCAAACTCTAGACTACTGTCACAAATTTTGACGCAGACGTTGAATCAGAATCAAAAACATGCATGGGTATATCTATATCGTTTGAAGAGTGATGACTACCCAGCACATCTCGATGGGTGGTCACAGTGGTCATCACCTCAATCTGCAAAGATGCACATCAAAAGAGGCCACATGGGAAAGGCTGACAGAAAGAAATACATGGGGGCCACTCCTTGACATGGTATCACCATTGGTTCCCTTTCCGAACAGAATATTATCATGGAGTGTTGAAGAAGCCTTCCATCCCCCACGGGAATTCAGTGTGGAAAGTATTGAGTTCGAATACAACTTGGATAAAGCCAAGTCCCAGATGAGGTACCTGCAGGGGGAAGAAGAGGATCAGAAAAGTTATCCTTCACCGTGAGAGCTAACACTCGCCATGACGTGCCCTAGAAATGAAAAAGGTCAGATGAATACATTGCAAAGAACGGAATGCCAATGGCCAACATACCTTGAGTGACACGAATAATGTCGCGTCCAAAATAGCAAACATGGCTGTAAGAAACCCAGTCTGAATAGTCACTGTTTCGCGTGGGGTCATTGGAAGCCTCCTGACTGGACAAGAACCAAAGCTTACTTCGGATGATCTTGTTGATCATGCCATCTGTCGCAGCGAAGCCCGTGCGTTTGCGCATCTAATTAAATTTGAACAAGAGACCAATAAATTTACCTAAATTACTCACCAGACTACCCACTAGTGACGCTGTTATGATAATATCCGCCGCAGCCGAGGCTACTAGCCAAACGACTATGGCGGCTTCATATTGGTAAAATCGAGAAAATTGTAACTTGTTGTAGATGACCAGGACCGTAGTTGAAAAGCCACCAACTGCATCGGGAATAAGATAAGAGTTATCTGTCAGGGACATTACGATCCAACTTACTGAAAGAAGCGATGCCCAAAAAACCGATGATGGAAGGTAAGATGCTCGACCCACTCATGACCTTTACACGCCAGGCAATGAATAGTTGTGTTGGCAATGAGACCATCACCTGATTCCAAGCACAATAGTTTAGAACAAACTGAATACATTCCATCAGACTTACTGTCAATATCGGGTCTTTGGATATTCAATCAATGACATTTTGTTTTGTGGTAGTTGAATTACTTACTTGTCGGCATCACTGAAATTTCGGGTAAGTAAAAGTGAAACTCAAGCCGAAGGGTGACTCTTACAGATAGGTGCATGCACAAACACCTCCGGTCTGCCTATGCAACCCACTATTAGAATCACACATGTATGTCGAATGAAAACAAAAAATACCATAGCGAATGATGAGGGGCTCGAAAATCAGTCCAATATCAAACACCGTGTTCAAGGTTTCGCAAATCATCAGATAAAAGACCTCGACGACGAATCGAAATTCAGGTCATTCTTGACGATTTCAGGTGAAATAACTCACAAAGGCCTTCAACAACCATCTATCTCTATTGAATTTTGGGAGCCATAAATTCCATAAAAGAGGATATCCTGAGTGAATCTCACCTTTTGTACGTCTGGAAATATATGAAAGTCTGTCAAGGGAAAATGATAATTAGTATCTTATACACAATTGGTACAGGATTCGTACCTGCACTATCGTTGCCTGTGTCCTCTCGGTTCAGCATTACTTCCAGGCGTAAATATAGAGTTTTGTCTCTCACACCATATAGTATGCAGTTCAAGAACACCCCGGTCAGAATGGGTCCAAAACTAAAATAAAATAAAATCGAGAACCACTCTGAGCATAATGATATGGATATGATGGAGTAGGCTTACAATAAACCACCTGGAGACATGTTTGAACGAAATCCGCAAGATGAGCTTACACCGGTATGGTACTAATCGCAAGTACTTATACATACCCACATGTCACTCAGCCTTCAAGCTACACGTCAGGTCGCGGAAATGGCGGGTGTCTGTGGCGACCCTACCAGCCCCTGGGTGAAATAACATCTGAGCCAGAGACCTGTGATACGGTGATTGAAATGCAAATTTTGTAACATGGGAGAATGACTAATCAGCCTTAGTATATTTCCAGGATTAATTTTGGTACGGTATAGGCAATACCATGGAGCTCGATATTCAATAATGGTATTCCGATGGCACGTAAGAATGTGGATCAGTTTTCAGGAACGGTTTGTGATTTGGTTGAGAACGTGAAAACTTGCGCAAAGGCCTTGGCCAGCAAACTGTTGTGATTTGAGCACAGTTTATCGGTCCGTGCTAACCAAGCGCCATAAAATGAACCAAAGTCGGAGGCAAGATGTACATGAAGAAGCGTTTGTGCTAGTATTGTTGCGTGGGAATTTCCGACTTGGCGGTCCATGACACCTTGTGCCTCGGAATTGCAGAGGGTTGCGAATAATATCCCATTCGTCATATGATCAGACCGAGATGAACAACGTCCTCTTGGATGGCTTCTGTCTGAGCTGTAGCTCCAAACACCCTGCGCCCTGCCACTTGGCCAATAGATGCCTAGACGAAATCTCTGAACTTTCCCTGTACTGCGACTATCCACGCACATTACCTTAACAGATCCATGCGGCTTGCCGCTGTTCGGCTGCTGAGTTCCAGCGATACTGTATCACTCCAACGACCCGTTCAACGAGATTCACAAAAAAAAAATGGTCGCTCTTTCCCAGGAAAAATGGGCGTACACCAGCAAGGTCTCTCTCCAGAACCCAATAACTGCTCGTCACCGTCTGGTTGGAGTCGACCGGAGCAACCCCGTCTTTGCTGAAAGTACGTTCCATTCATTCTAGCTTGGGAGTTACTAATGTTTGTACGAGAAAAGTAGTGCAACTTTTCGCAAAGAGTTGGTATCGCTGGAAGCAGTACCGGCCTGAAGTCCAGTTCATCTTTGAGATCCAATGGCCAGAACAGGCCATACAACCATACCTTGCTTACAGGTGCTGCTTCGTTCCTAATGCTAATCTGTTTGGCTCGTGAGCTTTTATTTAGAGCAAAAGTGCAAGCCGCCACACATGCTGAAGATGGACGAGGGAATGAAAAATTCCTTTTCCATGGTACAAACCGCGCATGCCTATTGGGAGAATCACATTCTACCGTGCTCCTGTGTTGTAGCAAACGATGTTCTCTCTGCTCCATTTTACGTAGTTCACTCGCAGTAAACAAGTGTGGTGAGCTACTACTTCCACTTTTTTTCCGTCCATTCGCTGCTAACGTGGCTTCAAGGGACGAGGAACGCGTTCAAGCGGTGTGTATATTACGACACAGACATTTCGCCACACCAAATTTCTTTCTAATTGCAGATATGGCAATGGCATTTACCTCACATCATGCTCCTCAAGTACGTTTGACTTTATCTGCAGTTAGCCTAGCGCACCTTCCATTTCTCACGAGCCATAGAGGCGGATGAATACGTCTCTAATTTGTCTCACAGAGCTTCTCTACGTGCTATGTTGGTAAACCGTGTGGTAATAGGGAATGCGTTTAAGACGCACCGGAACGCACCGCAGATCGTGCCATTGTCGCCTGCATATAATTCGGTATGATACCGTCCTGCCTCTTACATGAGTTATGAAGGAGACGCTTTACTGTCTAGGTCGAAGCAGAACCAGGACCGGAGTCGGATTTGGTTAACCCAGGTCAGTCGATGTCTGCTCATTCTGTCTCACCCTTGTGTTGAAATCGGCGTTTGACAGAGACGGTCATATATGACAACGACGCGGTGCGTCCGGCCTACGTGATCATGTACGGGAAGAGATCGCGGGCAATCCCGAGCTTGAAAACGATCATGAAGAGGGGATTGCAGACCCCCTTCTTTTGATCATCATTTTACCAGTGTCGATGACTAGGCCTTTCATGTTTGCCGTTTCTTGGTGCTATATCGCGCTGCATGGACAGACTTTGGGTGTTTGAAAAACGTCGTTTGATAGCGGACGCGGTGCGTCATGCCTAGACAAATATATTCATTTACGTTTGTAGCGCATGGAGGCTCAGCATCATAATGGGGATTTATATAGTGTCAGCAAGACAGTTGAGCAATTCCACTGGTTGGTAGCCGTGGGGTGGATGATTGAATGGCAAGTTCGATCGGCACTGGCGCTGCCTCGAAGCTTGAGGTCGGTGTTAAAAGTTACAGATTCTAATACCCCTTGTGCAAGATCAAGTGAACAAGATCAAAACAGCCCATGTCGTCATTCCCAGAACTGACATTCGGTGCATTGTGGTGGAAGATTGGTATGCTGAAGCCGACCACCCCAAGTTGCTCGTGCGGCTGGGAGGGCCCGGGGTCCTTGGCCCAGTAACTGAACTTGGTCCTTCCGTCACGAAATCCGAATCGTTCTTCCCATAAATGCGACGGTCTATCTGTAAAGCACAGTATCTCCACGCAAGCAACCTGAATCAGACACAATTTGAAACGGGCCCGGGTGAACCATGCGTCGTCAAGGTCTCGAGGGAAAGGGGGAATCTGCGATCATTTCCACTTGATGTTCCGGACGATAGGATCGACGATGTTCGGCCGTTCAGTGGCCCTGCGATGTCACGGGGTTGATTGGTTATTGCATACTTAGTACTCCCGAAGATCCGTAGTCGTGACCAAATGAACGGGGGACTGCCCGGAATCATTGCCATTCTGGTAGCCACTCAAGTCTCCTCTTTGAATCGAATGCTCCGTGCCAAATCGACCCACTCGATCCCATGATCAACAGGCGTAATAGTATCACCATTCTAATTGTTCTCTTTCGTCCTAGTTTCACTTTCACGATGGGAGTGCTCGGACGCTGTGCGCTCGTCATGGATTAGTAGGTGGTAGGCTTCACAATTACGGCCGAACCGGTCAACTGTACGGACTCATGCTCATGGTAGTCCCCTGAGACGTCTCATTTCAAAAAAGTCAACTGCCTAGCGCAAGCCTAAGCGTAACATCGGGTCGAATGCATATACATATGTCAGAAAAAAAAATACATGTGAACAAGGAGAAAAAAAGAAAATTGTACAATCCATTGAAGCAAGGACGATCTTCCTGTTTCCCACAAGGGGCGTATTCGGCTATGATACATGATAAAGTTTGAACGATATGGAGGGGCGAAGAACACTGATGTAAAGTGGTGAGTACATGCAGCAACAGTGTGCCGCTACTTTAGTGAGCACAGTATTGTTCTGACCGTCATGCGCCCTCAGCATGTAGAGCCAGAAGTGTGGCACGCTACCGCCGAGTCTGTGAAACGCCGGGCGTAACGCTCACAGGTCGGTCATATTGTGAGTGGTTGCGTGTGCTGCTTGATCCGAGAGGAAGCGACTGAGTTGAGGAAGGACGGCCTTGTCTGTAGATATCCCTCTTAGGATGATGCAGGCCAGGTACACGGAAGTCAAGCAGTTGACGATGGCGCCACCGACGTCGAATGGCCTATCTCAGCCGTTTCAATCCGAGTCGCAGAACGCTGCTACGGCGTAATCAGAAGGTCATTGAATGAACCTGTTGATCCCAATTCACTGATGGTTTTTAGAAAGTTTGAATTTGTTAACTCAATGAATAGGGAACATGTGAGGTACTTACCTCTGTTGCCTCCGATTCGGCTGCCACTTCTGCAAAACTCAAAGAACCGGGTGAATCCGACACACGAGGTGCTGACGTCTATTATATGAGAAGAAACCTAGTGCTGTCGGTATTCAGAACCGAACTCGAGATCACTGGTATACGCTCTGTGTCACTTACCGCTACCTCGCTGGTTACAATAGCACCATGTTACTCTGTTGGACCAATGAAAAAAGTAAACTGAGGGGTAGTGAGTCTTTGTCGCTGTAACTTGAAGCGACGTGAAAGACATTTTTTTGTGATCTCGTGCTTGTCAACTAACGCGCTTCCGCTCGTAAGGGACGTTTCGATCCACGGGTCAATAGTATTATTCCCTATGAGCAGTGCAATAAATAGGTGGTTGAGCGGATGCGTTACCGTAGCGGTGGCAGTGTCTGAATGAGTTGTTCGACCGTAACCCTATTACATTAGGCATTGAACAGGAACAGGAAACATGGCGCCATTCGATGCACCAACCGTAGTTCTTAGCGGATTCAAGGAACGACCAGAGTCGCTGCTCATTCAAGGTGGTTTCCGACCGTTATGTTGCAAAGTTCTTTTCACTAAGGGGTTTTCAAGGGGATAGGCTATATATTGGCACAGTGACCGGTGCCATACACATTTATGACCTGAACGGACGGGGTGCGTTCTGGTTTTTATTTGTCTTGCCCATCCTTGGTGACACGCGTTGGTATGGGCTGATCAGCCAACGGAGAAAACGCAACGGCAATGTCAATCGAGACGAAGCCAGGAATATCCAGGAAGGCAATTGATCAAATGGAGTATATCAAAGATGTTAATTCGCTGGTCGTTCTCTCAGGTTCGGGTCTTTCCTAACAGTCAGGTTCGATCCTCGCCCATTCATTCAACCTCCAGAGACGATTCCAACGTTATACCCACTTCCTTCTTTTTCGCCACCGACGAAACTTAATCAAGCGAAGGGTGCTCTATCGTTTGCCGTTCATTCAAGCGTACCCAATGCCCATGGTCTGCAAGTTCCTGATCCATCCGGCTCCCCTCCATTTGGTGGATTCTCCGACGAAGAAAACAAAGCAACTCCAGCCCATATGCTCACAACTCTTGTAGTAGGCTGTCGTCGAAAGGTCGTCGTGTATACCTGGAAGAGTGGCGAGGTGCAAGAGGTCAAGGTGTGTTGATAGTTGCTCCTCATATTATGGTTCATGGAACGAAACCATGTCTAGGAAACAGTCCTCCCCCATTCTCCTCGTGCAGTGGTGTTCTTGGATTCCACGCGCGTATGCTTCGCATACTCTCCTACTGAATATGCAATCTTTTCTTTGGAGAGTTCCACGTTCCTTGATGTCACAACTCCTACTTCCGTGCCTAGTCTACCTTCGTCCTCGGGTCTAGGGATGGGGACCTTCTCCGGTTTATCTGCCTATATGAGCCTAGGTCTTGGAGGCAGAAATGCAAAGCCCGGCTTAGCAAGGACCGCTGAGGGGGAGGTTATTGTTGTTAGGGAAAGTGAGTGGGATCGTCTTTGTTGGATTCAAGCTTGGTAATCTTTATTCAGACCAGGCATTTGTTATCGATGCCGATGGCAGGAGCACAGGTGATAGTATTACCTGGCCGACCCAGCCCGAGGAGATTGGTAAGCTTATCGTTCTCCACTGTATTCGTTGGCCGACTTATTATTTCTGCTCGGTGCTCTTAGCATTCGTGAACCCTTATATATTCTCTATCCTTCCAGCTGGCACAGTGCCTGTTGCTGCAGAAACGTCTGAAGTCTTCGGCAACATTTCGGTTCCCGTGATATCTTCGTCATTATCACACGGTACTGCACAGTCGCAAATCCAACAGTCTCTCGTCCAGGCTCCAGTCGTTCAAATTATTTCAACTATTAACATGCTTCCGGTGCAGACTGTTGCCTTTCCCTTCCCTCAAGCTTCAACTTCGTCTAGTAATACAAATACAACTACCGCAAGCGTTGTAAACTCATCATTGCGGCTGCTCACCACTGGAGAAACGCCCGTATCTCCTGGTGGACTCCCTGGGGCCTCTAAAAGTCTTCCTCATCTCTTTCTTATTTCTACTCCCGTGGATCGAGCACTTGCAGCTTCGGAAGGTACTACGATCTGGAAGTTTGCTATGCGAGATTGGGATGCCCAAATAGAGGAGTTGGTGTCGCAAGCGTTATACATCGAAGCGCTAGCCCTTCTGGACCGCGTCTACGGTACAAGCTCCAGCCCTAAGCGGACTCTAATTCTTGCTCTAAACGCCGTTTCGCAATTCCGCTGTGGCAACTACGATGATGCGATAAATACATTCCTAGAACTTGATATTAATCCTGCGAAGGTGGTCGCATTGTATCCCCCGAAGGTTGCTGGACGGTTGTCGATGAAAGAAGAGGAATGGATAGCGTTGTTTGGAGGGCCGGTTGCGAGTCCAACGGAGAAAATTGGTGAATCCGTCGGGAATGCAGAATCGAGTGATGGAGGAAGCAAGGGCAGCGTGGCGGCTGGTAAAGACAAGCTTCCTGTGGCAATTTCGAGGTCTCCATCGCCGACAGGTTCTCTTAGGGCACGGACGAAGACGAGTTTCGGTGCTTTGCTACCTGCAGTGGCAGCGGCAACCAAAGAAGATGACACTGCCTCCTTGAGCGGAAAAAGGAAGAGCAAGGATGTTGGTGTGTATCATCTCTTCGCTGGCGAGTCGCATTACCGTGTAATCGTGGTTTCCTCTTTGTGGTATAGATGGCACGACGCGTTCCCTAGAAACACTCTGGCGCTACCTTACTTCTCTTCGGCCCAAGCTTGCTGGTGCACTTGCTTCTCATCAGATAACCCCTTCACAGTCGCACCTGTTCCCGACACTCTCATCTACCTCATTGGCTTCTCTTTATGCCCTACCGTCTGGCGTCGCACTCGCAAACTTATCTGAGGACGAGCTAGTCAAGAGAGCTCAGATCGTCGATACTGTGTTATTTAAGAGTTATTTGGTTGGGAGACCGAGTATGCTGGGCCCACTTTGTCGCTTGCCGAATTGGTGTGAGGTAGAAGAGGTAGAAGAGGAGTTGAGAGCAAGAAAGGTGCGTCCGATTTCCCGTCGTTTCTTTTATGTTTCCGTGCCCTTGAAAGTAGCACCCAGTACCTTGTTCTTGCATTGCAGTACGCTGAATACTCAAGTACTCATTTCTTTGTGCTATAGAAACACGCGGAACTCATCTTTTTATACAATGGGAGGAAGATGCACGCCAAGGCCCTTAATTTGCTCCAGCAGTATGTGCTAGGACTATTGTGTTCGAACCATGGAATAGTACTTACGCCTTTTCACATTTCCAATAGACTCAGCGAGGGAAAAGATGGCATGAGAGAAAAACTCGGTCCTTCCATCTTCTATTTGCAAAAGCTAGGCCCGGAATACCTGGACCAGATATTTGAGTCCGCACGTTGGATGTTTGAACAGGATCGGGAGATGGCCTTCGAGGTCGGTTATCACGTTACTCTCTTCGCAGTCATCGTGGAGATCATAACATGCGCACTAGATATTTACTTCGGATGAGGTCGAGCTTCCTCGCGGAGCCGTTACAGATTATCTCGAAAAGTTCGACCCCAAGGTAGCGGCGTGGTATCTGGAGTACCTTATCGACGAAAAGGAGGAGAAGAGCGCTACTTTCCATGATCGTTTGGCTGAGCTATATCTTGGCATTACAATGACTGCGAGGCGGGAGGGAGATGATGGTGAGTTGGGTTTTCTGAGGACAAACATACATCTTTACCCCTTTGACTGGGATAGGTAAACGTGCAGAGGTGTATGCGAAACTTCTGAATTTTATCGACACGACGGAGTATTACAGGCCCGGTCGTTTATATGGATTTCTCTCAGAAGGTGGGTGAGGTCTCCTGCAAATTCCTATACGGCTCAATCACTGCCTGCAGAACTTTATGAGGCGCGAGCAATTTTATTGGGTCGCATGGATAGACACGAGCACGCGCTCGAGCTATACGTCTACAAACTAGGAGACTTCGCAAAGGCAGAAGAGTGAGCATCCTCGATCTGACGTGTCATGTCTGGTTTCATTTCACTTACAGGCACTGCAAACGGTTATCTGGCTCTACTCCAACACCGTCTTCGATTTTCCTCACTCTACTCAAGCTGTACCTCCGACCGGTCATCCCAAACCCACCGAACTTACTCTCTCCTGCTTTGTCTCTCATTGCACGACATAGTGCTCGCCTTGATCCCATTGAAACGCTTCAGCTTCTTCCCCCGCTTGTGAACGCTCAGGACGTGAGGTCGTTTTTAGTCCAATCGCTGCGCGCACCCGTATTTGACAATTGTGTGGTGCGAGAGGTAAGCTTGGCCAGGAAGGCGGACGTAGAAAGGCAGTTGATGAAACTGGAGTCGAGGCGGGTAAAGGTGACGGACAGTCGAATGTACGTTTGGGCTCCTGGCTGGTTGGTTTGGACGCTCACATGTGAACTTTTAACATTAGATGTCCCCTGTGTCATAAGCGGTTGGGAAATAGCGTCATTGCGGTGCATGCTCCACGGTGGGTGCTTTGACATATTTTTCGGTGGTGTGCCTGACAAAGTGTCAGGGGTGAAGTGACACACTACCAGTGTCGCGAGGCATTTTCCAGCAAACTTAATGCCACTCGGCAGGGTTGAGATGGTCATTAGGTTTGACAAGGGACAATGGGTGGATGTATTATCACCTATATCTTTGCTGTACATATACATGTCGTTTTCATTTCTGTTGTAGATTTGTATGTTCTTGTGCTGTGGTTGCATCTCTCGAGTTGGACAAATGGCACTTCATGTCCAAATTCATGTGTACAAGTTGATTCTCCCTTCATTTAATGTGAGGGCCTATTGTGCTCAGGCTGTTGATGTCTAATTGAATACTACTAGAAACAATCACTAACCTGCCAAGATGAGTAGGAAGTGCTGCAGGCATACAGTGACTCCAAAAACCGTTCCAATGTTAAACCCCAAACTGGGGCATGAAGCGTCCTGCAATAACCTGTGGGAATCTCGCTTAGCTTTGGTAAAGGCAAACATAGTACAAACCCTTAGCTACAACTCGGTCCCCAGGGTCATGTGATTTGGCTCAG
>JBBPME010000094.1:3884-59128 GCA_038090155.1 Rossbeevera pachydermis
GCCGAGTTTGTGGATATCATCAACGCGAACAGGAAGTGATTTGATAAGTACATGTACAGTAGATAGACATTAGTAGTTCCCACAAAGGAAACTCTTACGATGATGTTGAGGTCCTTTTTCGCTCCTCGTCGAAATATACACACCTCCAACGACGATGTTCCCGAGTCACCGATCGTGGATGCTGAGGGTGACACTGAGGTCAGGTCTCTGGTAGAGGAACTGAAGCTGGCCGAGGATGCGCAATCGAGAATCACGGTATGTATGATATACTACAACTCGGCTCTCCTTCACGTCTCGCAGGTTTTGCATTCCCTTCGTTCTGTCGTCGGAGAGCGTACTGAAGCTTTGGACGCGTTTCGCGATGCAGACGGATTCCTTGTCCTGATCCATGTCCTCTCGACACTGCTAGCGATGCCCTCCGCATTGTCCACTCCTCACTCTACTCACCAAGTGTTCGACTGTATGCAGCTTGCATTCATGCTAGCGTCCAAGGCTTTGGATCGACACCCGACCAACTTGGCCTTCTTTGAGGTCAGTCGTCATGCATTGCTTCGTTCGTTGCCTGATGACCCCACTCCAGGAGTACGTTGGCTACGCGGCCTTGTCCGATGCTTGCGATGCGCTCATCAAACATCCTGTCACCTTCGAGAAGACCCTCGGGTGTCTTCTCTCCCTCTCTTTCCACGAATTTGCCATGGTCGATCTATTTACCACGCTCCAACTGTCCTCTGACGATCTCCAGGAATTGGACATCCATTTCTTGGAATTCGTGCCATTTCTCGGTATCACTCACTTTCCCCGTGTCTTTAAAATCCTCTGGCAGTTCGTTCTCGGGGTTTCTACAACCGGCACCACCCCCCGGCTCATATTCTATAAAATCTTGGAGCACCTGACTCAATCATGTCATCGCAACCTCGCCGTCATGAGCATGCTGGGTATACTGACCCCCATGTTTTCCAGTTTCATCACATCCTCTCCTTCAGACGAACAGGGCTTGTATGCTGCGGAACGCCGGCTGCAGTACAAAATCATCAGGCGGTTGTTTGAGATGGGTGCTTCCACTCGGGACGTGAATCGATTGTTTCAGTGCACTGTCAGGGAGAGCAAATCGTTGGATGGGGAGATGATCGATATCATTCGTGCCGGCTTGAGATCCAATTGGCCACCCCACTTGTCCTTCCAGGACATGTCTGCCGTGTCGATACCGCTTGGTGATTTGAATACGCTTCCATCTTCTGGTTTGACGTTCATGGTAAGCGTCTCTCTGCTCCGTCACTGAAAACTACAATCCATTTATGTAGCTATGGGCCTGGTTCGAGAGAATGCCCTCTGCGACACATAAGATATTTACCATCTCTTTCGGTTCGCGCAACGTCATAGAATTATCTGTAGGCAGCGACGGTACCCTCGCACTTCGAACTTGTTCTCATCAAATGTTCACAATGCTGTCCAAAACGCAAGTAATGACTTCTCGCTGGACTCACATATCCCTCGTTTACCATCCACATCGATCGTTCCAATCTGCCGTTCGTACGTTCCCGCGTGTGGTGGACGGTCCCCGACTCAAATTTGTCTCTAGGTGTGTTCGTAGACGGTGTTCTCACTGAAACGTTGGATTGGGCCTATCCCAACATCCACGAGAACTCTACTGGGGAGTTTATTCTGGGTGACAAGAGGCCCGACAGTGCTTCGCGTTGGTGTATCGCCTCAGCATATGTTCTTTCTCAGCCACTGGGTGACTGTTCTCTACGTCGGAATCTTCTTGTCGCTAACTGTCCCAGATGATGAACTCCTAAGGTTCATTCATCATCTCTGCCCCAGATACGATGGAAACTTTCAAGACCGGGCACTTGTCCGGTTCCTCACGTATGACGCATCCACCTCGTTGAACATGCATATGGTTGGCCCAGGATCGAGGTCAGGGGAGACGTCACTCAAGAAGGCTATCCGAGATGGCGTTCTAATCAACGAAGCTGCCATTTTGTGCAAGATAATTACCAAGGACATTGATAATTTTCCATCATTAGATACCCGTCTTGGATCGGAAAAACAAGAGGCGAGAGGTATCACTCTCTTTGGGTCTGTTCTCGCCATTCCGTGTCGACCGCTAGATCTTGCATTGTGGAGTATAGGAGGCGCTCAGTTGATGCTTACTTTGGTATCTCTCGCGGAGGTGAGCGTTCATCTGTCGGTTGCTCTGCGTCCTGTTCAACAATGGAAGACATCACACGAGTTGTCCCGAACCATTGCTATTTTGTGCGATAGTCTCCGTAATTGTTGGCAGAACTCAGAGGATATGGAACGAATCGGTGAAGGCAGTGTTCCACGTTCCGCATTCCATTCTGATGATCATGCCAGCTGGCTACGATGTCCTCACCTGCGTTCTCTACCAAAAGAGCCAGCTTATCAATATGACGACGTTTGAGATCTTGTTCGAGTTTCTCGGACTTAGTTTCCGGTCTCCAGAGTGAGAATTTCTTTGTACTGTTTTTGTTGGTGTTCAAATTCTCTTTTTCAGCGTTTCCACTGTCACTAACACGATCGCATACGTTGCTATTGCCCTCGATTTCGAACTTTGGTCCACGACGTCCTCCGATGTACAGCGAGCGCATCTTGAACATTTTACTTTTCTTCTGCGTTCCAGCCGCTACCGGAAATTCAATACCAAAGTTCCCTTGACGAATCTTCACCTAGTGCGCAAGATGCTGTTTGCTTTGCAAGCGTCATGGTATTCTCCGGACATGGTCCCTCATGTTGTGAATGCACTGGGTGCCATCATGCAAGCTCACTTCTCTGCCAACGATGCCATTAAACCCATCACGTCGTACATAGCTGCGAGCGTTTCCTCTGGTAAGTGCATTGTTTTGAATTGTGTAGTCGTGTTGGCAATTTCGTAGATCCCAAATCTCTGTCTTCGCCACGAGCATCTTTCACCAGTGGCAGCGACAACTACGAGACGGCCCAACTCGTCTTGGACACGGTCGTATCTCTTCTCCGGATCCCGTCCATGTATATGAAGTTTGCAGAAACGCTACCGGCTGCACGTATCGTATTGCTGTGGCTCGGATCTGAACCATCTCCCTCCCTCGCTTGTCAAGTCCTCACGATTATCGGGATGGGTTTAATCCCCTCTTCTTCCTTTGGGAAGAACTTTGAGCTGGCCAGTGGCTGGCTTACGTTAAGGAAGGTGCTGCCGCCTATCTGGAATGACGCCATCCACGAGGCTGCTCTTGATTTACTGTTGCAGCCTGGGCGAGAGAGTGGAACAGTTCCTAAGACTGTCAAGTGTCCCCAGATACTTCCTGTGATCCTGTTGGCACTACGCCAAGGGTTGTTGATATTTTCCGATAGTCAGATACAAGGTAAGTTTCCCGTTACTAGTATGGATTGGTGGTCCTACTCCGACGCAGGGCCAACGAGACTTGTGGTTGAACGAATCCTGGACGACCTGATGAATCTTCATGATTCGCATGCCTCGTTTCGTCAATTATTCAAATTGCAGAGCTTGACGGAAATACTTGTTGATTGTCTCTCGTCTTCCCCTGGGGATGATTCAAAGGTGTCCACACAGTTAACGAATCTTGGGTTGTCGGTAGGAGCGGGAGATCATGCATCATCGACACAGAAGCAGCAGGTAATCGAGTCCGTCTTGTTCGGGAGGCGTCTCATGTCGTTGTCCGTTTAGATTTTGGATCTTACCAAGTCCGGGTCTCAACGAGCGGATCCTGTCGTGACACCCTCGTCTAGCAGACTGGCAAGCGTGCAAGAAGAGTTGCTGCGCAAGAATACCGGTAGGTTAGATGAATGGAGGCACGCGATCGTTGTTTCGGAGCGCGAACGGTATCGGAAGACGGTCATCGATACGTGAGACAATATTTTTTTAATGTGTGTTGCGTGGTTGATAGTTGATGGTAGGCGGGAGCGTCGACGTCGTATGGCGACGATCCGTGATAGTGTCTTAAGTGGAAGTTCGGAACGCGATGTGTGGTGTCACATCGGACCTGAACGGACGTGGAGACTGGACGAAACAGAGGGTCCGCATCGGACGCGGTGAGTCATTCTCCTTCAGATTCCCTCCATGTTCGTTCAAAGGGGGTTTTAGGAACAAGTTGGAGCCATTTGCAGAGCCGGCTGACGTAGTGGATCAGACGCAAGCTAGGAGTCCGACAAATGAAGACAAAGAAGTTGACGTCTCGTCCACCTTACAACTTGACGGCTCGATCAAGTCCAAGGACGACACAGAGGCGTTCTTGGACGTTAATGCCAATTCACTGATGGACGAGATCGCGGAAGACAAGCATCGGAGGGTCAGACACGAACTCGAGCCGGGAGACGTGATCGAAGCCGTGAGCACCATATGTCGCGTGTCAGGGGTGGATTCCTATCGTGCGCACACGTCCCACTTTTTTAAAATTTGTTTCGTGGGTCTGATGTCGTGATGTGGAACGTTCTCAGCTGGATTGCTCATTTTTGGGCATACTCATCTGTATATGTTGGACGGCCTGATTGAGAACGACGTGGGCAACCTGATTGATGCGGCCGATGCGCCAAAGGGCATGTTTTTCGTTGCAGGGAGTACACCTCATTTACGAAGCCCTCAGAGGGCACGGAGATGGTGAGTTGTGAAGCTACAAGATCCTCGTACTTGTATTATATTCACGGGCACATATGTAGGCCACTCGAGCAAATCGCAGGGTTTGCGGACAAGTCGTTTCTGTTTCGAGATGTCGCGTGAGTGTGTGATCTTTTTTTTGGACACCAGGCTTAATGTAAAGGAAATCAGTCTGGAAATTTTCCTCAAGGATAGTCGAACTTTGTTGGCGGTATTTTCCGATGGTGCCCACCGGCAAAACGTTTCACAAAAACTGGAGATCATTATCGCGCGGCATTCAACCCAAGAGCATATGTCTACGCTAGGGCTCGTATTACGTGAGATGAGCATCGCTATACCAAAAGGCAAGGAAAGAGTGCGACAGACTGCACCTCACAAGGCGTTGGCAACGGCCCAACGACAATGGCAAAACAGGGAGATCAGTAACGTGAGTAGACCTAGCGTTCTTTTTATGGTATGAGGCCTTGGCTGAGCCGATGGATTCGTTAGTACACGTATCTAAGTATCTTGAACCAACTTTCTGGACGTACGCCGAGCGATGCGACGCAATATCCGATCTTTCGTGCGTTTTCGTCCTTTTTTTTACATGTGACTGACCACCATCTGGCAGCCTGGGTATTAAAGGATTATACCTCGGACGTTTTGGATCTATCCTTACCAGATTCGTTTCGAGAGTACGTCGTCTTTCATTTTTTTTTGGTGGATGACGTGACTTCGTTTGTACAGTCTGACAAAACCGATGGGCGCTCTGACTCCGGAGCGCTGCGAGATTGCTCGGACTCGGTACGAAAACTTGGAGAGTGTCGGAGAAAAGCCGTTTCACTACGGTACCCATTTCAGCTCGTATGGCTTCGTGATTCAAAAGATGTTGTGATATCAGCTGACGAGTATTTGCCGATAGGTCCATGATCGTCTGCCACTTTTTAATCCGGATGGCCCCATATACGAGTATGTTCAAGACGTTGCAGGTGTGTCGCTATGTTGTTACAACGTCTGCTGGACCTACCTTTCTTATAGGGCGGGGACTGGGACCTCCCAGATCGACTGTTTATGTATGCTGATTAGATTCATCCCATCTGTGTCACTGACCACCAATGTGTATAGTGACATCGGAAGGACGTACTTGTCTGCTTCTCAGGACGTCAGGGGTGACGTCCGAGAGCTCATTCCCGAATTTTTTACGTGTCCAGAGTAAGTTTAGCGCGAGAAGGACACCGGTGTTCGTCTTATGCACTTGCTAGATTCCTCGAAAACCTGTCCAATCTCGACTTTGGTGTTTCGACCACGGGGGAGAAGGTTCATGACGTGAAGTTACCTCCCTGGGGAAAGGAAGATCCGTTCTTGTTCGTACACATGCATCGTCAGGTGTGTATCGCATACCAGTCTTTCACTTTGATCTTTCGCTCATGCTTTCTCTTTCTACAGGCTTTGGAAAGTCGTTACGTGAGCGAAAATATACCAGCATGGATCGACCTCATATGGGGCTGCAAACAACGTGACATTGATTCTCTCAATGTATTTCATCCTCTCAGCTATGAGGGAGCAATAGGCGAGGCGACTTTTGAAGAGCTTTAAGAACCCTATCCTTACCCTATCTTGCAGACCTGGATAATATCGCTGATTCCCTCGAACGAGAAGCGACGGTCGGGATTATCCACAACTGTGAATGCTTGTCGATTCTGTGTTCTATTTCTTGTCGGAACTTACGCCATGATTAGTTGGACAGACGCCGCGCAAGCTCTTTTCGTCACCTCATCCGGCGAGGAGTCTCCAGGGTATCCTCAGCCTTCCTGTGCAATCCTCCCGAGGCGTGCCAGAAGATGCATTGACATTGACCAGGGATCCTCATCCACTGAAGGGTATGGCGAGAGGCTGGATTCATTATGTTTCCATGTGTTCACAGTCTCATAGTAGTCCTCGACGGACATGTGGCGTGCATGGTGAAGGATGGGAGTGGTAAAGTGACCCCCTTTCCCGATGGTTTGCTCTCTCCCCCATCACGGCCTGATGAACAAGTACGATGGGGAAAGGATGGCACTCTCCGGATGCTTCATCATGGCACAGTGAGTGTGGCATGATTTCCCACTTCGAGGATGACGCACACTGTTTTTTATTCAAGGTTGTACAGACTATCGAAGCCACTTCTCCTACTTGCGCCGTGTTTGCAGACCGAGATACCCTCGTGACTGGATCTGATGACTCTTTGGTGCGAGTCTGGCGCCTATCGCATGCTCTCCCATCTGCGTCGCCGTTCCTAGGTCCGACCAGCGCCATGATACGGAAAGGGCAAGAAGCCTCGCTTACGCTCATCCATCTCCTCCGTAAACACGGTGCTCCTATAACCTGTCTTAGCGTATCCAGGGCATGGTCAGTGGTAATCAGCGGTAGTTTGGATGGGAGTGCCATCTTGTGGGATCTCAACAGAGGCCTATATGTCCGATCAATTTGGCATATTGGTGTAGATACTCCCATCGTTGATACAGCCGTTCACGTAGTCGCAATCAACGAATCCACGGTGCGCACATATCTGAATCCCAGCGTCTCTCTCAATCATGTTGGTGATTCAGGGTTACATCGCGACGTGTTCGGCGCATGCTTTATGGCTACACACCATCAACGGACGGCCGATCGCGAGGTTGGATCTTGTGGAGTTACCTCGTGTGACGTCCGTCGCCTTTCACGAGCGGGATTACGCTCATCTTGGCATCCTCGCGGTGGGTTGTACAGACGGCTCCGTCGCGCTGTATACATGGAATGCCGAAGACACGCCCAAGGATGCTCGCGCTCGATGGGGCTTCCTCAAGGTGCGTGACTTGGAAGCGGAGAAAGGCATTTTTCCTCCGTCTGTCACGTCACTCAACTTTTTCGGGTTAGTTTGTATTTTATTCTTGTTTTGAACTTTTTCTTTTTCGGCTGAAAAATGTTTTCTTAGCGAGACGCTTTGGGTTGGGGATTCGTCGGGGAATGTGGCCCGATGGGTTCTTCCTGATTAAGATGCGGCCTTGTGTGATAAATCGAGCGAGCCCGTTTCTGATGCCATTGGTTCGTGAGGTAATTATAGGATATATTGTTGTAAAGTTTTGGCGCGTACTCCGACCGGTGGTAGCAATTTCTGCTTACATAAGCTACACGCCTTGAGTTCGTAGGCACCACGACGACGAACTGATGCATGTCTTTATCGTGGGCAGAGCGGAAGGAACTCCTCAGCTCGTTATTGCAGGCTCGTGGGGACGACGAAGAGGGTATTTCCCTTGACCGTATTCTGCACGGTCAGAATACGATCGGAAAGACTTGTGAGTTCTTCCCCAGCAACTCGGAAAAAAATTCGATCGATTACGTTTCTCCATGAAACGCAGCAAAAACCATCAAAATCGATTCACTGCGATTCTCGGATAAAGATCTAACTTCACTCGGTACTTTGGATCATGGCCAGTTTGGTGTCGTTCGTCCTATTCTTCGCCTTGCTGTCCTGCCCGCTGAGCTCGAATACCAGATTGACTTAGTCAACTGTGTTTTTGATAGACGCGTCTATGTTCGCAAGTCGATAGAAAGGGCGTTCGCGATCAGATGTCGTGAGGTAATTCGAATTATTGAGTCGTGTCAATGCAGACGATTCAAGCTTGAACAGCAATGCTCCCCTCAAATTGAACGTGACGTCCTATTGCTTGCCAAACGCACAAATGCAACGTGGACACCCCATCTTTTGTGTTCATTCCAGACTTCCACGCATCTTAATCTCGTAATGGATTATATGGACGGAGGCACGCTATGTGATGTGCTCGAGTCCAGTCCTCACGGAGGCAGAGTGCTGGAAGTTGATTTGGAATGGTGGGCTCCCCAAGCTATATGTGCCATTCATTGGTGTCACTCGCAGGGGTATGCGCATCGGTACGTTCTCTTCGTTTCTGTGAGCTGAATTCCTAATCGAACCGTGGGAAAACAGCGACATCAAACCGCACAACTTTGTCCTAACATCAAATTCTCATCTGCGTTTAATTGATTTTGGTTCTGCAGCGCCACTATCTCCCCCAGAACCGGATGGAAGCCAAAAGATTCCGCAACATCATTCTCTGGTCCCATGTGGCACGTGTGACTATATTTCCCCAGAAATTCTGCAAGCACACGAGGATGCGCTTCTTGCGCTAGAGTTATCTGACCAATACCCAAATTCTTCTGGTTCTGAGAAGCTGGACAGCACGTGTGGTTTGGAGACAGATTGGTGGAGCCTTGGAGTCATGCTTTATGAACTAGTATATGGTGTCACGCCGTTTTTCGCTAACGATATTAGGACGACATACCTTAGGATTATGGACCATAAGGTTTGCTCCTTGATATTTATTGATATTCCATCGATCTCATAATCCTGCCACAGACGAGCTTGCGGTTCAATAACTCTATACCCGTTTCGGAATCTTGTCGAGATTTAATACGGCGGCAAGTCTTACTTGAGGATATGTCAGCGATGTATCTGATTTCTCCCAGACTTCTGACCTCTCGTGAACAACGTCTTGGCCGTCGTAATGTCCTGGAGATAACGGAACATCCGTTCTTCAAGTTAACGTATTGGGCAAGCGTAGGAATGGGTAACTTTGTCTATTCTCTGGTCCATCCCCATTAGTAATCACAGGTTACGCCCTCTAGATGATGCACCACCAGAACTTCATCTACCACACTTCACATACACAGCAACCGCTAACGATAATTCTTGTCGTATACCACCCGAACCCCATGGCGAAAGTACTTCACACCCTTTCGACTTTTCTGCTCTATTCCAGTCGTCTGTGAGCACGACCCCAGGCTTGGCCACTCTACGCTCAACTCCTCGCCTTAACTCCTCGTCTGGATCCTCCAAAACCGATGTTTCCTTCATAGGATTTTCTTGGGGGCCGACCAGAGATGCGTTCCTAGCATTAGAAGGAAATACGGTTCCGATGGCACCAGAAGTTCTGAAAACTCCCCGCCCATTGCTTCTTGCCCGATCTAACCCACCATGTGGACGAAGCGAGGTGCCGTCTAACCCCCTGAGTACCTTTATGACGCCGGTTCGTCCGCATAACGTGACTCTCCATCATACACTCCCACGTAGGAGTGCTACGGGTCGCACACCACTACGCCGCGCAGTTTCCGATCGGGAAGCCATGAGGCAGCTCGTAGACTGCATTGGGATGAGTGCCCGAAAAAAGGTGCTTGCAAGTGGGCGCAAACCTCGAATACTTGATTCTGTCAATAGCCGAACGGCCGCCATCAAGAAAGAGCTCCGATTCGGGCCGCCACCTATCGCGATAGACATCGATAGGATGTCTGAGGACTTCCCACCCGTCCTTGTCTCACCGGAGTCCGAGGCGTCAGTATCGGAAGGGCCTCCGAGTCCAAGCCCACGCCCTGGCTCGGCGATGTCTGTGCTAAGTCGTCGGAGCGCTACGCCGATATCCATGACCTCTCAATCTATCCGGTTTCCAAACCTGCCATCGCTGTCGTTACCCGGGATATTTCGAGAAGAAGAATATCAGGACCAGAGCGAGGATCTGAATTGGACTATGGATAGGGACGAAGAAGCATTATCACAACTTGAAAGTAGGCATGCAGAGTTGCTCTCTCAGATGTACAGTTTGCAGGCACAGATAGATCGGGTCAGGGGACTCATCCAGCAATAAATGTTGCCCCTCGCAGTTGCTCATGAACGGGCTAGTATCCCGCACCCAGGGTATTTAGGTATTTGAAATAGGCACGTGGTTCTTTAGCTTCTCCGCCGATCTCATGTTTTTTTTTTTTGAATCACACCACATGTTGGTGAGAAATGGAGATGAGTTGTAAGATTGTTGGGAAACGCCTGAATAGTAGTGGGCCTGTCTGTCGACGAAGCATATGGTTTCCAGCCAACATGAACGCCAAGTCGCCAACACACCTTGATATAGAACGCAGATATTTCATGTGGCCCAACTCTGACCCTGCGACGGTATCCCTTCGTGATTCGGCTTCAACTGTTTGAAGGTAATTATAATCTTGCTCTCACATATCGAATATCCGGGAAAGGCTTGAGACGACCGTTGAATGCGGAGAACATCATACATGATGTGTTTGAATGATCACTGATTAATGGTTTCTTCATCCATCGATTCTTCTCCTTTTCGGCTCTTTTTCGGCGACTCCTGGTCACTGGTACATGTCATATGCACTCCAATTTAGCATGACATATAGACCAACTTAGTTTAGAATGACTAGGTCTGGATTTGAACTCTGACTCGACAGAGTTCGAGGTTACCGGGTGCGACTTGACAATTAGACCGGAACCTGGGCCACACTCCATAGTAGTAGTCTGCAAGCCACCGTTACTTCACATAAATCGGCATAGCCGACAATGCACGTTTACGCTGCCCCGTCGTCCCGCTCAGACCTGGAACGTGGACTTTACGTCAGGGTATACTATGTGGCGTCACTGCCTTAACACTTGCAATAAGGACACAGGGGTCGGATATTTGACTGCCCGGTCGTCGGCCGAACAATCTGTGTCAAAAGTGCCTAGTTGAATCTATCATCGATGTCATTCTTAGCACTTGTTCGGTTAGACTATGGCCCGCCGGTGGTCGTTCCAGTTTCCGAGCCGGGAGTAATGCGGTACGAGCGATATGTCGCGGAGTAGTAGAAGGCGTAACTTATTCCCAAACTTCCCAAACACAACAACCATCCCTCGGCTATAGCTGGCTTACACCCTTGTCAAGAATGTTCACAGCTCAAAATTTCCGTGGTTCGAAGCCCTTCGATCACTACGTCCAGAATTAGGACCTGGAAGATGGCATATTTAATCCCCATGGGTCTCGAGGACTTGGGTATTCTGCAAGTAGCCCTCCTCGACGATTTCGATTTCACGACCCCAGCATGATTAGATTCACTTACTGGCAGAACATCGAACACTGCGTTCGCGTTCTATACCTGTATATGAAGACTGACTTCCTTACGGTCATCATCCCGACGGTACACACCACTCTACTCGTTGTTGCTCGCTTGTATTGACGATGTGCACCAGACCTTTTTCGCCACAGCAGCGGCCCCGCTCTGCGACATCGCACGGCTTCCCAGCGTTGTATTTTGGATTTGGTTACACATGCTTCAGTTCAATGTATCGAACCAACTGGTCGACCCAGAAGAAGACGGGAAGAACAAATCATGGCGTCCGATTCCTGCTGGGCTCATCAGCATTCGGGACGCTACCATCTTTCGCTGGCTCATCACCCCAATGTGCTTGTGGCTCTCAGCTTCGCACAGTACCTACCTGCTCGTTGTCAGCGTCGTCCTCGCTTCGCTGATAATCTGGTATAACGAACTGCATGGTCACGAACACTGGCTCTCAAAGAACGTCATGACAGCGTTAGGCTATGGACTATTCGAACTGGGTGGAACTCTTGTTGCTGGTACGTCGACTTCCAGTTTGTTTTATCTTCATCCATTGTTCACCATCGGCACGTAGGATGCAATAGAGCCACCATAGAACCAGTTGCACTGATGGCCATCGTCATGAGCATGACGATATTTGCTACGACACTTCACTGCCAAGACTTCAAAGACGAGGAGGGCGACCGTCTCATAGGGAGAAAGACGCTTCCGATCGTATTTCCTTGCCTTTCCAGAGCCTCGGTGATAGTCGGGTTACCTCTCTGGTCTATCTGTTTGACGCGTCTGTGGAATATCGATATGATATCCAGTGCGGCGTTTGTCGCATATGCTGGTTTGGTGGGCCTGAGATTCATGATGCTGAAGAACGCCCAGGCGGATCGGAAGTCGTGCCAACTGTATAGCGTAAGCCATTCCACCTATCGGAAATCTCGTGTTTTACAGCCTTACTGATGGCCGTCCCACAGTTATGGTTCTCCCTTGCCCATCTACTACCGGGGTATTGGCGTATCTTCCATGGCACTGGTGCATGTTTTTCTCTGTAGTTTACTTTTTTATTGGGATGATGCACTACCTCCCTGCGAGACGGACATCCTCATGACCTTGCTCTTGCCTACGATCATCTTCGCCAGTGTTTTCTAGTTTCGTTGCAATGCTGTATTATAGCACACAGACTTGTATTTCCCTTTTCTTTTTTGTATCGGTGGTATTCATACATTCCCCAGTTTGCATTGTGGACCTTGTATCATTGGGAATAATACTAGTCATTAGGGTGTGGGCGTGCGCAGCATACACAAATCGCATCCGAGGAGTGCGCTGGAAAATCTATTCTGTCAGCCACAACTTTTATTTCGGATCGCCGCGGCCTCCTGCCAGGGCACCTCACTCATACTTGGGCTAGTGCCCCCTTGTCCCTTGCATTCCCCCGCATCATAAATACATACATAGGTACTTACTCATCGTTGTAAGCGGGTTAAGTATGCACATACTACTTGGCAGGGATCCATCCGATCTCACTCCGGAGTCCAGTCGACCACGAGGCTTTGCATGAGGCTGCCACGCGCGCCGTCCATAGCGTTACCGACAGCTTCGAACTCTCGGGCGCCATCATGGCGCTCGTCTTCTGAAAAAGGTGTCAGGTTGAGTTACTTGATTATGAACTGATCAACTGGCCACCGGCCTAACATTTGGTGGCCCGTCTGATTCTTGGTTCCGGCAAGTATCTAGTGTGTTTGTTTATTATGTATGCCTATAAGCCTGATCCAGGTTAGTTCTCCCCCATTTCTGAAAACGAACGAAGAGGAATAGTAGTGCGATTGTTGTTCCCCTCTTGCTCCCAATCGCCGATCGATACATTCCAGGGTCAAGTGATAACGTTATGCCGTAAGTAGTACCTACCAACGCTTTGTCCAATCGATTGCAAGGTATTTCTCGAAGAAAGTCCGAATCTACCAGGGCTACTTGTCGTACGCTTGATCGTCTGACCTCGAGATTTTTTTCCCTTGGCGACCGAATCGGACCGATTGGGAGGTGGTTCAAGTCATACTGTGGGACAACCTGTTGCCTGAAAAAAGAGGTGACCATGTCCAACTTATCATCGATTCAGTACCATTTACGAAATAAGGGCATGCATAATAAAAATACTCGTGGATATAAACAGACTGGGACGATGATGGGCCAGAATCCACTAAACTTGAATGGGGTTTCAATGACATTTACGATGGCTGCGAGACTCCGGGGCACTGGTAGCAGGCCCAAAAAGGGGCGGAGAAGCCCAACGGACTAGATGGAGAAAAATGCGGATGAGAGTAAATGGAAGTTGGCCAACTGGGACATGGAGTATGGAGATTTAGTACACTTCTGTTTAAGGTCAATTTCCGATTGAAAATGGAAAGAGCATACGAAGCGAACGGAGTCCTTGCGATCAACTTGTTTATGATCCGAGATCAAGGGCCATAGAACGGGAAAGAAGTATAATATATGATGGACTGTCAGTGGACCGTCAGTGATCGAGATCACAACTCTTCTTCTTAGCCGGCGACCACCGCCAACATAAGCCCGTTGATGTGTGGTTGGAATCGTTGCAGCTTACATAAACTCCTATGCCTCACTGCCTCACTGTGAGAATTCCTGGAATATCAACCGTTGGTCAAAACTGCTAGTCTAAAAGGGGCCCCTGTTCCCCGTGGCAGGTATCACATCCGGGGTCTATCGTGCAGATAGCCGGTCAAGGTTGCAAACGTTCCTCAGTGTGCCTTGGATCCGGCGAAAGATATGGTCCGATACATACTAGGTCAGTCTCAGCAATGATCCGTTTTGGGACAGTATGTAGCATGCCTCTAGTCGTGTCACACACAGGTTAGATTTGCAAATGAGCATTGGCACGCCTCGCCATGAACAGCCCGAACAAGGGTAAATCTTCTCGCTTCAGAATGGTACTATAATCCAGGCAACCTAGAGTGTCGTAGACTTTTGGATACAGCACCATCCAGTGGAGTTACAGACCGCGTTTTATGTTCAGACCCATTGAATTTCTGTAGCCGCGGTCAGATTACGGAGGAATTTATGCTGCATAAATGCATCAAGCTTGTTCAATGCAGTATGACGATAGAAAGTAACGCCAGCCACTTTGGTTGCTCTGTAAACGGTACCTGGCACTAGGCAACCTTGGCTTTGATCTAGTAAAAAGGCAAAACAGGGGTTTTCCTTTTTTGAATGTGAGAATTTGCGCTCGCCGACGTTGTTGACGACAGCGACAAGACAAAAACCATCACTGTCAGTATACCCCACCGTCAATACCACCATGCCTGTGCCTTCTGAACCTGCTGCACGGAGGCGAGTTTCAATAACGCGATCAACGTCGTCCACCAACGCGACCACGCGCTCTTTGTTGAGTGTCGCGAAACCGCGGGCAATGTCGAACGCGAGCGATTTCAGCCAATGTACGACCGTGAAGCCCTCCGTGTCTCCTACCTCGACGACGCTCTCCACAACCTCCACGGTTACCAATGGCCGCCCTCCCAACGCGACGCCAGTTCTGCCCGTCTCAAAGCGAGCAAACCTGTCACGGTCCACTTCGCAGTCGAGTCACCGCCTTCCAGTCCCCGTCTCGAAGCGAGCCGACCCCACTTCACCCTCGCCTGCAAAAGGTTGCCGCACCTCCTTGATCGGACCGCCAAGCGCGTTTCCGCGTTCATTATCCTCTTCTGTGTCAATGAATCAAAGGCCGGAGGGCATGCAGGCCACGCCTTCGCGTACCCGGGTTATGTCGGAAGCCCCAACTCCCTCCCGGAACGTACAAACACACGTGCCGTCCGACTCTCAATCCATTTCGTCCGGTTTCTCTGCGCATTCTCCTCCCGTTAAAATTGCACCTTCTACCCCTGCTACAAAAATAATGCACAAGTCGCTCTCGATGGCTGGGGAGGGTACTCCTTCGCGTGCTCGCGCTATGAGCACTGGTGTTGCCAACGCTGTTCCCTCCAATGTTAAACAGGTCACCCCTGTTCGCAACAACATCCAACCAATGCAGACGACTCCAGGAAAATCTTCGCCCCGCGGAACGCCCGGAAAATCCCCAGGGCAAAGCATCCCTGCCAAGTCTCTCATGGTCACCAAAACCCCGGAAAGGTCGGCTCAGGCGCAATTGACACCTTCAAAATCCCGTCTTCTTTCTGTTGGTAAAGGACATCGTAAAGGTTCTTCCGCTTCCGTTGTCGGTGGAGGGAGACACGAGTCCGTGGCTCCTTTGTCGGAATCGTTGTTAGCGCGGACTACAGACCTCGACGGCCCTGCGAGTGTCGTCAATGGACACAGCCCTTCAAGTTACCACCACGTAAATGATACTTCGACCTTGGTAAACGCGAATGGCGACTATCCTTGGGATGATCGGGATGTGGACGACGTTACACTTGAAATGATAACTGATCCTGGGGAGCACACAGGGGATGAGGAGGTATGTTCAACTTCCTTTTTCCGTAGACGCCGTGTCATATATGATGCTTCCGATGATGTACTGGTTCCGTGTCCTCACGTTCATGTTTATGGAACAACGAGATACCGATGGGTTGGGGTGTTACGTCTTATTCCCCATATCCGTAGTAAATATCTGGCGTTCATTTCTTTATCCCCCGACGTCTGATGTATCGGATCACTCACAATACCCAAATTAGTTCGAAGGGACCTTGGATAGTCTTCGAAAGATTCACCTTACCCGCCTCACGTCTTACAAGCGCCTTCTGGAACGCGCACAAGCGAGCAGCGCAGCCCAAGCGTATGCGCTCCAAGCCGAATTAGCTATCCTCAAGGGCCAGATACAAAATAATCAATATCATGGCCCAGACAATGGTGGTGAAGTCTGCATATGTGGAGGTCGAAAGGCGACGGGGTACTGGGGTGCGTTCGCGGAGCATTTGAACGAGGAGGAAGACAGAGGGGGATTGGCGAGCGCCCTGAGGGGTGATGGGAAGGGTGGGTTTGATGAAAAGGAAGTGAAGAGGGCTGTTAGGGGGTTGAAGAGGGAGGCAAGAATGAAACTGTGAGTTGCTTTCCGTTCTGCACGCTATACCTGTCTGGTCTCTGTCCACCAGCCAGGTCATTACAATCCTATTGTTCGTTACCGTGCTGATCGACTGTACTTTGCAGAATTGGTTTAATACTAGATTGTGAGTGAATTTTGCTCAAGCGGATCTTTCGATAGCGCGTTGTTGCGACGAGCTATCCTCGTGGTGGCGCATTAACACCAACTCTCTGTTACTTTCAATAGCCTTATTACCAGGAGACATCCCTCTTCAAATACTTCTCTTGCAGAAATATCTCAAGTCGACATTTGATATCATAGGCACGCTGGCACCGGAGTTGTCACTACGGATTCTCAGGGAGTTGAGCGTGAAGGAGGTCGTCAAGGCTGGCTTGGTGAGTGATAGATCACAACGATTCTGGTTCCATCGCTCCGTCGATTGGACTGACGTAAATGCCTTTTATAGGTGTCAAAGAAGTGGTTTGCGACAACTAGACATCCTGCCTTGTGGCGTTGGCATTGTCTACGATTAACGGCAAATGATCCCGTGCCAATCAGGGCACCCGATACACCTGAAGGATGGTATGGATTTTTTCTGGATCTAGCTGAAGATGAGATCGCCGTTTCTGACCACATGTGATGTCACATTCAGGTTCCCTTTGTATCGTTCGCTACACCATCGTGAATCCAATTTCGCAAATGCCATGCCGCAGAGCGTCAGGTTTTTGAACGGTCATACCAACTTTTGCACAACGTTGCTTTTAAGAGGCAAGTACCATGCCCGCCGAGAGTGCACCCTTTGGTTTATCCAAGATTTTTTTCAGGCAAGCGACTCATTTCGGGATCTTATGACGAAACTATCCGTTTTTGGGACATTGAAACCGGCGAGATGAAGAAATGCCTTCAAGTGAAGAAACCAGTTAGCTGCGTGGATTTCCTGGCAGAGGAAGGTATGGCCTTGCACTCGTAGTTTCCTGTTTTTTGCTCACCCTTTCTCCCAGAGGTATTCGTCGTTGGATTCCATGATGTTGGGTATGTGTGGCACATGCTCAATGCGTGAACAAGCGCTGATATTACTATGAAAGCCGTGTGCACTTGTTCTCCTCGATCACTTTCACTCCCCTGCAACAGTTGGCCGGGCATCTGAATGGCATCCGTGCTGTTGCCCTCTCTTCGCGCAACCTCGTGAGTGCCGGAGCGGACAAGGCCCTTGTTTGCTGGGATTGGCGTGCAGGGACAAAGATCGTGCGCTTTGGACAACAGACGACCGTCAACATTGGTGTACAGATCGTTGGTTCAGCGGGTGTCTCAGATGAAGGCGAGAGGGTGGTCAGCGTGACCATTGATGGTATTGTTAGGGTGTTCTCAATCAGTTGAGCCTTCTTTTTTTGTGTGGTATGTCTCGCAAAGGCAGTTGACCCCTGCACGGTAGAACGAAGAGAAATGATCTCCCAGTTCAAGCTCTCCGAGTTGGGAGTTGGTGATCCCGTTCTAAGTGCGAAGCTGCATAACGTTGGTGCTGCACCGAATAATATGCTTCAGTGGTTCGCAGCCAAAGGTACACAGATGACGGTATGCTGGTATTTATGCCGATGCTTCTGCCTCTTAATTTGTCTGGTCAGTGCGCCACGAAGTCGGTTATTCTTCACTTGCAATGGAACGAAGACGACGAGAGGCCTTCTCCGACTGAAGGTGGCATAACGTCCCCTACCAGCGGTAGTGCGCGACTATCTTCACCAACGCCGCCATCCAATCTTGCGCGTAGTATCACTGACACGCGTCCACGTGGACTTTCGTCGCTTTCAAGGTCGACGTCTTCAGTTGTTACTCCTCAGCGTCGACAATCAACTCTTGGAATAACTGTCAATGCTACAGCTACGAGTATTCCGAGGGGTCGTCATTCGCTTGCCACTCCCGGAACCCCCTTATCATCATTACTATCTCCCTTGCGCTCTGGGACCCCACTGATCCCATTGAATACTGGAGCTACCCGTGCAGAGGGATTCACTATCAGGTTTGGACGTGCTGCAATCTTAACGGCCCCGCCGAAACTGGTCGCGCTTGTGGAGACGCCAGACGTTGCCGTTGGCGCGGTCGATCCGAGGAAGAGGAGGGTAGTCACTGCGACCAGGTTCAGTTCGAGGACCGGTGCTGATCGAAGGGTGAGTTGGCGTAACCATTTTTTGACATCGATCTACTTTTCTGAGTCATGTAGATTTTGATGTCGACGCATGAAGACAGGGAGAACCTTATCCCTGAATTCGACGCTGCAGGTGGTGATGACACGCTGACGCTCAATGATCTCAATCGTGTTGCACTGTCAAGTCCCGAACCGGGCGTGGTCGTTGACACGAGTACCACTCCCCTTTCTGGAGCATGGGCTGCGCTCGCTCATGTCAATACCGATAGTGTAAACGCAGGATCGATAAGAGGGTTGTTGGGTGCTTTGCCGAGAAAATTTACAGGTCTTGCAACGCCCGAGAAGAACCCGATGTCGATGCAGTTGAGCCACGAAGAGGTTGTCGTGGGTTGTGCGGATGGGACCATCTAGTGAGTGTGCTGTGCGAGCTCGAGAACTAGAATCCTAATCCAACTGTGACTTTTTAGCGTCATGAATTTCGTCGGTCATGGATATCAGACGGAAAGGTCCGCTCAACCGGATGACTCAGTAGTCGAAGAGTGCGAGGAGACGGTTGACTCTATGGACGACGTCAGCGCGTAAAGCAGTGGTCGTCTCGTGAGTCCTTTTGTTACCCAAAAAAATATGATTCACACTGGGGGCAGGATTTGTGGAACTCGAGCACAAAGGATCATCATCTACGCAATATTTAAAGTAACACATAATTCGTACACCCGCTCGTTACCCTACGTTCGTTTGCTTGTTCGGACACTACTATATGTTTTCGGATGGCTTATGTAAGGCATCCTATCGGCTAATGGAAAGTTGAGGTTTGACTAGCATCAACATTTAATTCTTCTCATCCTTATTCTTGGGCCACTACGACTGATTTTGGCAAGCATGTCATCTGATGAACTAGACATTCTATCCGTTCGCAATTTAAAAACACGGTTTGTTCCACAGTCGGACGACGAAAAGGTGCTCTGGACGGTGGTAGAGATCACTGGGGAGCGCGGCAACACGTACAAGGTCAAGTGGGAAGGGACAGACCCGGCGACAGGAAAGCCGTGGGCGCAATCTTGGGTCGCGAAACGCGACTGTACGGACGATCTAGTGGTAGCTTGGAGGTCGAAGCAAAAGGGAAAGCAAAGCGGAAGAGGAAGAGGAAGAGGGAAAGTGAAAGGACGAGAACGCGGTGAGTCGGCGCAAAGTTCGCGTCGATCTGGTTCGTCCAAGCTCGCCTCGGGAACGGGAACGGGTTCGAGGTCTGTTGCCGCCACCACCACCACCACCACGGCGACGTCGTCGGAGACTGGGAAGAAGACGCGTCGGAAGTTGGCCTCTGCGTCTGCAAAGGCGAGCTCGTCGCATTCGCGTTTGGACTCGGTCGAACGGCCGCTTTCGCCGTCGCTGCCAAAACCGCCGTCAAAGTCGAAGACGCCTCCTCCTACTATTAAACGTAAACGAGACCTCAAGGGTGGACCCATAGCCACAGCTACGGCCCAGAACGGTGATGACGAAGAGGACGAGCCGTCTAGGCCACACAAGAAACGGAAAACGATTGTGGAAGTGCTGCTACCGCCATTTTCGACTGATGACGAGGAGGAGCCGGCCGCCTGGGCCCATATCCGGGCCACTCTGCAGAATCAAACACCTGCAAAAAGGGATGATGGTGCTTTGGTGCCGGTCGGGTCCGACGAGCAGGGGAGTGCACCGTCAAAAGCGAAACGCGAGGAGGAGGAGGAGGATGAGCGGAAAGGAAAGAGCGGATCTGTACACCACTCAGATGTACGTCCAAAAGACATCAGCAGTGGCTCGAGAGTGTCTGACTCGCCACAGGAACCAAGGTGGCTTCATTCCAAGACAAAGGCAAAACCCGTTCCCCGTCGCGAGGAGCGTGTTAGCGACATCGACGAGTCTCAGGACGAGCAGCCTCGACCGCCTGCGTCGAAGAGTAAGGTTGCATCGACACGCCGGCTACCATCCGTGGAACATTTCTTTGATTCTTCCGAGCAAGAAGCAGAAGCACCCGTGCTGTCTAGCAAAGTGGGACCTCCTAGGGGCATAAAGCGCCAGCAAAATCAGAGTAAGAAAGGCAAAACCAAGCGTGGACCTTTGCATGTCGAGCCCCCGAGGGACGACCCCACGGCAGGGTCCAAGGGACAGTCTGAAAATGATGGTTCTTCTTCTGGGGGTGCTATGTCGATGAAGGTGGCGAAACGCGGTCCATTGTCAGTGAAAAATCCATTTGAATCTAGCGAGGAAGAAGCAGAAGCGCCCATCCTGTCTACCAAAATCGGACCTCCTAGAGGTGTAAAACGCCAGCAAATGTCGAGCAAGTCCAGTTCACATGACAAGCGTGGACCATCGCGTACTACCATACCTCAAGAGGATCCTCCTGCCAATGAATTTATTCCTGCAGTGGAATCTAAGGGCCAACCGGAAAATGATGCAATGCCAATAGAGCAGGATTCGGTTCCCAGCCCCATGTTAATTTCTCCCCTACGTGTATCCATACCTCCTGCTTCGAACGTACCTATACCCAGCCCCATTCTTTCACCAGGAGCCCTGGCACGACTGGAACTGTTTGATCGCATGATGGCAGATGAACCACAGCCCGACGCTTTTCCATTATACACACCAGATGATGATCTCAATACTGTCGACACCTATGACGCGCCTCGAATTCCAAGCCTGCCTGCATCACCGTCGAAAACGAAACGCTCAAAACAGGATACGCTCAATGGACTTGTTGTACCTGAGACCCAGTCGTCGGGACACTCTCCGAGCCAGTCACAAACATTGCTCAAACCCCCTTCGCCCAAACCACCACCGGCAGATGGTCAACCTCTACGCGAACCGCTCGAACTCCCTACCATCGCTGTGATCACTGCCTCCGCCAACTCGTCAGCTGCTTCATCTCCGGAATCACAGGCACCACCTCAAAAACGCCCTGCTTCCCCATTCCGGCTTTCGAAACCGCAAATGCCTCGGACCAAGTTCGTGCCACACGTATCTCCCAACATATTTCGCTCGAAGATCAGTGCGCACTCAAGAGAGAATGATGCTTGTGCACCTCCCAGCTCGATTGAGAGTTTCCCGTCACCGCAGCTTGTAGATAAAGGGAAACGCAGAGCAGTCGGAGTTGGTGACGGGGTTCAGGACAGTCAGTCCGAAGAGGAGGGTGCTGGTAATACCAGGAATCGACAAATACGGAAGACCGATTCAGAACTGCAAAGGAGGGGGAAGGAGCTTTTTGACCGAGTCCAGCTTGCGCGCGAGGTAGAGCGGCAGAAGGGCAAGAAGAAACAATTGAAGACCATCAACGAGATCGTCAATGGGACCACAGCTCCATCACAGTCAAGGGGATCGCCCCTTCCATTCGTTGGCGATGGCGAAACCGGTCTGGAATTGCAGCTGGAGGACATCATAGATTTAACTACGGGAGCTAATAGCACTACTCTGGAGTCACCAGAGCGTAATGAGGCAAAACCGCTGACTCCAGAAGAGAGGGAACATTTGCAAATTGAACTCCGCCAAGAGGAAGAGGAGAGCACGCAAGAGGCTATGGACGCGTACCCTGTGAAGACCATGGAGGACCGCGAACTCTTGGACGACGGGGATGCCCAAGTACCCCCACCCAAATCACCTGTATTTTTTTCTCCCCTTTGAAATCGTCGTCCTGCAGGATTAATGTATTATTCAGAAGTCTCCATTCGGAGGGAGCATCGAGGATGTAGACCCCGTAGAGCAACCCTCTCTGGACATCCATCTGGCTAGTGTAATCGTCCAACCCAGTCAGGGACCACAAGCCGAGGATATGGACATCGATCCTTCACCAGCCAATCAACCAGCTAGTTCTCCCCCTCGTCGCCCCGTTCCCGAAAACTTAGTGCGTTGTCCTTACTCTCCCTCGCTTGGATTCACATTCACGCACGCCTCTTGGTTTAGACTGAACCACCAGAGCGAAGACTTGGTAAAGCTCTGTCTTTGCTGAACGTTAAATCGGAAGAGATTCAGCGCCTCGAACGCGAGCTGGCCGACGCGCGCAAGAGCATTAAAGGTCTGCACACGGAACTGGTTGAAGTCCGACAATCCACAGAACCGACGGCCCCCGTTTGCGCTGCTTGGGAGGCGGAACGCGCTCAATGGACTCAAGAACGAACCAAGTGGGAGATCGACTATTCGGTCTGGGAAGTACAACGGAAGGAGGCGTCCGAGGAAAAGGAGAAACTCTTGGCACGCATGGCCGAGTTATCAGGAGCAACGGTACAGGCTGAAGAAATCAGGGCCAAGTTGTCTACGTTGGAGGCCGAACGCGTGGTCTGGACCAAGGAACGCGAAGCTCTTCTAAACGACTCGACGCAAAAGAAGGAGTTGGCCGTGTTTACTTCTGTCACGGGAGGATATGACCAGGAACGTGCCAAGTGGGAGGTAGAAAGGGCAGAATGGGTCGAAGAAAGGACCAAGTGGGAGAGCGAACGAGCGGTGCTGCAGGAAAAGGAAAAGAATTTGTCGGCGTCTGTGGGCCAGCTGACTGCCTCGGTCCATTCCTTGACTTCCGCCAAGGCTTCTGCAGATAAGGATACAGACTTCTTCCGTGAGCAGTATATGCAGGCCTCAGAATTCGTGAATTCCGTTCGCGCGGAGAACGTAGAACTTGTGAACAAGGCCAAGATAGCGGAGGGACAGGCACAAGAAGGTGTGGCAACAATAAAGGCGATGTTTGAGGTATATTATTTTCCCTTCATTGACTAGACAAACAGCTGGAATTAACGCATACTTATTGATTTCCAAAGGGTCGCGTGAAGGCTCTTCGCGCTGATTTGGATCGTTGGAAAAACCTGACGGAGCTCCTGCAAGCAAAGGACGCACGGACTAACGATGGAATCCGCCAACGCGCTGCACTGGTACCTGATCTCGCAGAACTTTGCGGTCGTTTGAGTAGGGAGAAGAAATCCTTTGAGGCCGACGTTCGGAAACTCGGCAAAGCCCAACACCGTGGCGTCATCCAACGCAACAGACTCTATTTCCAGATCCTCGTGCTCAAGAAAGAGAGGGCGTCCCTTCAGTCAAAGTTGGCGCAGTTGGCGAAGCGGAAGACGGTGGAAAGTAGTGACGACGGCGCTCGTGAGAGGTCACTACCTTGTCCAGTGGCAGCGCCGACAACACCACTACCTCCACCATCGCCGCCATCGCCGCCGATGATCATGAACGATCCTGAGAGCATAGATCCAAACGATATGGATCCACTGACGTCTCAGTCCTCGATAGATGTCAGTTTTGACGAGCCAGCACTGTTTCCGTGCATGTGGCGTCCGCATTTGAGGGATCAATGCCAGCAGGTCTTTGATACCAAAGAGGTGGGTCTTTTTTTGTGCTCGGATTATCGTTTATAACGTGTCATTTTTAAATAGGATCTCGAGAGACACGTGCAAGAACATTTTGATGACTTGTTAGCCCTATGAAGTCGTCCACTCGGGCCGTTTTTCCTCGGTTTGCCTGAATTTCCTATTCAGGGAGCTACACTGCGAGCAAAATTTTGCTTTGTTCATCGTCTCCACATACAACTTCGCGTAGACTGACATACATATATACAAATGCTTCCGATGCCCGCCACCATTCATGTACAGAACACTAACCAACCACAATAAATGCCACGGAAGCCACAGGTCCGAGTGTGAACCTGCCAACAGCAGTCTCTACAGCGCCGCTCACGAAAGCCACCTGAGTTGCACCTTCCATGCTGAGACACAGCGTCTCCCAGGTGACGGCCTGGCCCATGTAGTAAGTGTTGGCCGCCAGCACGAGTGTCTCCAAGCTGGGTGACGCCCATGTCGCGACGGACACCCCTCCAACGACGTACGCTGTGCGTACAGATGTGGGGTCCAACAGGTATGTCGTAATTTTGGGCAGGCTGAGTGCCAGCGATGATGCCGACTTCTTAATATCCGTTGTCGTCGGGTCATTCCACGAGACGATACCCAGCGCGCCCTGGTTGATACCCATTATGCTCTGAACGACCCACTCTTCACCCGTCGGCGTCGTCACCCAATATCTACATACGCAGGGGTCAGTCAGCACAAGGCTCGACAGAAACCGGATTGATCAGCAACGACCAGGGGTGGTCGATGTGCAACTTACGCTGATCCGCCAAAGGCTTGTGGAACGGTCTACACAGCTTTGCTCAACTCCCAACCCATCGCTTCCAGCCTATTTTTGAAGCTTGCCACGCGGTTGCTGATGTCAAAATACGACCCGATGCCGCTATTCGCAGGGACGTGTCCGCTATCGTAGTAGGTCCTGTTCGGCGGGACAGCCGACGTGTCTCCTGCGGGAATACTCAAGCAGTTGTCGCAGCCGCAGTCGCCATAGTCGGGACCACACGTGGTATTCCACTCGTTCGACCAACTGACGTTGCTCCCGATCATATAAACATCTTGCATGATCACGTCCGCACCTGCCGCATATGAAGGCCAGTAGTAGTCCTGGCAGTTGAGGACCAGGTTGACGGGATGATACCCGTCTAGGCTGTATATTAGATCATACGTGATTGAAGTCGCATTCAGCGGCTCTGATTCTCCGTCTGGCTCGTCCGAGGTGTACCAGAGGAGTAGGTTCGGTCGATTTTTGAACGTATTGACTTGTTCGGTGACGGACGTCAAGTTCGTGTACGAGAAGATGTTGTAGATGAGATACAACCCAACTTCCTGCATCCTATCGATGACCAAGTTCAAGGCTGTCAAGTTATCAAACGATGATAGTGGATGAATCTGTCTCGAACCCTCGTGTTAGCAACGAGATGTGCAATTTGGGAAAAAGCGGGACGTACGATAGTGAACCTGTACAGAGGGTTGTTAGTAACCTTGACATGGGACAGACGGACGAAACACACCCTTGTTCCTTCAGTTCGTCGATCACGGAAAGATTTGATGTCAAATATCCATCGAACGTGGTGTAAAATCCGATTGGAAACACAGGCTCGTAGGTACCTCCAAGTCCTGTAACAGGCTTGGCCAGCAACGCACCCGTTCGCAGATCCATTTTTGTCACTGAGCCGTTCGTGGGGCTGGGTAACACGGACAGTGCGGCCGTCGTAGAGAATGTCTGCGATGAAGACGCGTACTTGGCCTCGCAGGAGATATTGTACGGAACCTTTTGTGGTGTGATGCCTTCTAGGCTGAATGGCAGCTCGTACGCAGTCGCGTTCAACGGTACTGTCCCGGTTGCAAGCGTCTGTCCGTCTAAGCTCACCGTCACGTCAAGTGAGGTATCATCGTTAAGCTGGATGGGCAGGGTGTTCGCTATTTCGTAATATACGACGGGTGTGTCAATGATGATGGATCCCGACGTCTTCTTCGAGGTAAGGCCGGATAGCGGGTGCACACCGGAGAGCGAGGAGGGATTGCCAAGAATGGGCCGGCAAGGGGAAATTACCTCCTGGCGCAGATGGACTCTGTGAGGACATGTAGTGCTTTCCGCACCTAAAACGTGCCCGTCATTTGCGCGGAAGACAAACGAGGAGCGACAGCTTACCATGTTTGCGCGAGAGCTACACCGAGGAGGTGTGAATTGAGCAAGCTAGCGAGAGCGAGTCGACGCATCAATCTCGTCAACATTGGGTCCTCAGATTCTGAAATAAGTACTTCGAACCACGTGGACGCATAATATGTACGTACCATTCATCCGGGACTCCTCGGAGTGCACCTGACCTGCATTCAATTGATTCGTGTTGTTCTCCTTCATACCGATGCCATCGTCTTCCGAGGGTCCGATGGAACAGCCAACTCAAATCCGCCGACGCTGACAACAACAAACCTCAGGACGACGGTTCATTAATCATTCCTGGGGGAGCAATGACATCGATCCCCAGATAAGATGGCAAGCTACGCGGTACCAAACATCTTGCTTCTGCTTGGCGAGGCAAGTCGGGAGAGCCGGAAGTCCGGTAACGTGTTTGATTGCGGTTGTGTACTACACAACTTGGTTTGCCCCTATCTTCTCCATTGGTCAACGTTTCTACTTTTCTGTGTCCGTTTGTTCAATAGATTTACTCCCCTCAGTAAATGAAGTAGAACGAAATATAAAAGTTGTGAACTGTACGTGCAAGGATTTCATTTTACATTTCTAGCACCAAGGGATGTAACATATATACGTTTCAACAATTTGCCAGTATTCCGCTACATCAATTAATGATATCATGGTGCGTCAGCACACTATACAAATCTTCGGTTAGCATTTCTTGACTAGTAGGCTCGTTGCGGATAACTGTCGAAAGCAAGGAACGAAGTTCCTTCTGGGAAGCCCATAGACTGGGGTGACGGGGACCGCAGGTTACGCATGCATGACCGTCAAATATTAACCCAAGATCTTGCAATCTTCTTTCGTTTTCGTGCCACCATGAATCCATAGTCGGCTGTTTGTGGTCAAGGAAAGTTATGACAATTACCACTGGGATCCCAATTTGACGTGTTGCTGCGCAAAAGTCTCTGTAGGTCGCTATGGACAGGTCTTTGCCGACCCTGCTTCCTTCAGCACAAAGTACGACGAGATCAAGTTCCCTGGAACGGTATCTCTCATCGAGAAACGTCTTAAGGGAGCTGGTCATCGAGGTCGCCAGCCACTTAAACATCGACTTTGAAACGCTCAACTGTTCATCCACCCCGGGGTGTCCCACAGTATGTATGTCATTTCCTCCACACAGACCTCGTACTGCGTGAAATCGCGCGTGCACGGCGCTGGACGGGAAGAAACCCTCGCAAGACCGCGGTCTGCGATGAGATTGATGACTGAGCTCCTTCCTGAGCCGCTCTCTCCGATGAAGATGATGTGCTGTTTCTGTGACGCGGGTGGGCGAACTCGCGACATTTTCGGTATGGATGCCTATAGGAGTGGTCAGCATGCTCTGTATTCTTTATGCGCAGGAGCGAATACCTGTGCACTAGAAACTCGTGTAATGGAGTTCTCGGAAAGACGTGAAGGATTCTGATCATTTAAAAAGGAAAAAGGTTAGCGATCAAGAAATCCAGACCCCATCGTATCTCTCATCTGTAATTCCTTTGATCTAACAACTTGATCTGGGGCTGAAGCGGGGCGCAAACTCTGCTCTAGACCTGAATTCGCCAAATTGGACGCTGTCGAATGTGGGGCCATATTCGACCGAGGAAAACTGCCGGGCATGTTAAAGGAAGCCCGGGGCGAGGGAGAAAGCGGCTGCTCGCATGAGGAACCCATGCGCGAAGTGATAGATGGAAATTTGGCGATCGCACGAGACTCAGCATCCTGCAACGCATTATCCGATGCACTGTTTGGATCACTAATTCGCGGCGCTAAAGGGTGGGTTTGTCTATCAACAGTAGATACACCCTCTCTCTCCAGTCGCACAACCCCTTTGAGGAATACACTCTATCAGCAGCATGAATGACTCAACGCGACAGCCTAACCTTCGTGAGAGATTATATCAAAATTCTGAGACAACACCTTTTCAAGGGAAGAATCTTGATTAAACTCTGCTGTCGTAAGCAATTTCTAGAGACCCATGATCGAGATTTGTTGTCTGGGAAGCGAATGTGACCTTCCTTCTTCAAGGATCTACATCCAAATACCATCACAAGTGATTGCAATGTTTGCTGAAGGGTCCTGAAATAGACATCCATATTTCCCGCACAAGTAGAATTCCAGAACACCTGACCTTGCGAAGCAAATATTGATTAATGGCATTCGAGGGATGAAACGCCTATCGAAGCCATCATATCGTCGACCCCTATATACGAAGTAATGTACGCACCGGAGGTACATTTGGTACCCGTTGGATTTCTGCATGCATACCCTCATAGCCACCCTGATCAGATGTATTTTCTGCCTGCTCATTGGCTGCGTCTGTAGACCGCTCCGTATACATGGTATTTTGGGAAGTGTGCCCCCCATCCGTTCTCAGCCCCAGCCTTGCCAAGGTATCATGAACCCAAGAGTTGCTTGGAATAACTCGAACGATCAACGACTTCATGTGAGTGGATAGAGCGCTGGATGGGGTATTTGCCTTAACGCTGATCCGTGTGGAGCCTAAAAATACATTCCGAAGCGTTATCTTCAACCCGCGGATGAATACACTTTGGCTAGGCATCACGTAGTCGATGGAAGTCCCAGCACGCCAACGGAAACTTGCACGCACAGTCTCCCAGCCGCATGCAGGTGTATTAGTGGAACCACAGTCTGGTATATGCTTGTAGTGCGCTGCGCAAGACTCATTTCCAGCGACATTTTCGAAAGCCGTGACGACCAAGAACGTGATTTGTGAAGTCCGGTGATGATATAGAGGGAATCCTGGCTGATGATTCGATGGCGACGGTTTACAGCATAATTGTACCACTCGGCTGCATTTTGGCTAGCTTTCTGGACAAAGAGACCGTCGTTCAAGAGCTGGCATCGTTCAGCACCTTCCGGAAGTATGAGGAGGGCGCCCTCATCTGAAGATAGGTTGAATCAATAAGTTGAGACACCTGACATGTCTCTAAGAAACAGTCAGAATGGCATGGCTTTTCTTTTAATAACGAAGAACAATATTACCTCCGTGGGGCTCCTGTCGATGAAACAGTCCCGACTCGAGTTACAGACGGAGTCGAGATAACTTGACCAGGGGGTTCTGCAGAGAAATCGGTTGAAATTTCCAATTCTTCTGGTCTAATGCAGGTAAAACTGTCGGGTACACCATAGCGAGTGTGAAAACAATGATCCCGAGGCAGGCATAAATTAAAAAGGGCATCAAAACCGCCGTCATCAGGAGTGACGAGGCCGATATCACCGATTCTGAGACCTTCCGGACGTTTGATCAAAAACTCGTTGCTTGGTTTAGGATTCCAAAGTGGGTAGCCGTAGGCAGAAGAGAGTAGTTTTGCGTATAGGTCCTGGGGAGATCGGAGCATGCTGCCGTGCGAAACAGGGGCTGTGATTTTTCTCTTTATAGCCTCTACTGAATGCGGGATCCTGTACGCGACGACCTACCTAACACAGGATATGTTCGGGCCTCGATGAGGGTCGAAAGCGCTCCTGTACACTGACAATGGCAATGCGAGGAGGACAGTCACAGCAACAAACAACGCAAAAATAATTTTATTTAATATAATAATCATTAATGCAGTGATATACAACATATCGAGCGTAGACTAGAATTTGCAGAAAAAATCTCGCAAGACCCTCACGAAGGTGGGTGAATGAGCATTGGGTGAACGTAACTAAGGGAACAGGCAATTTAAACAACGCGACAGAACGAGAGGCAATCTCACCAGCATTAGAACTTTAAACGCTGATCAATGATCATTTCTTCATAAGTGCATAACAGAGAAATCCCCTAATAATGTGCACGCGAGAATCCTGTCAGTCTTCTTCTCAGCAAGGACCTATGAGGGAACCTTGGGAATCAAGGTTCATAGCTGGCAGCCAATGGGAATTTGCCGATTGAACACCAACAGAATTGAATTCTTACTCAGTTTATCCTGTCCGAGCAACTTCGGGTGGGTATAGGCGACGGAAGGAATACCGTTGTCGTTGACGGCATCATAGCTTCCTCCTTGCGTGCGAACATGGATCCAAGTTTCACGTCTCCGATAAATTTGATGTTCTTGTCCGGGGTAAGGAACTGGTCATTAATCACTATGCGCCCTTGTTGTCCTTCTCGACACCGATGACTTCGAGGTTGAGACCCTCTGTGTACGGACGACCAGTAGAAACCAATACGACGTCGGCCTCGAGCTAAGGTGGACAAGGTTAGTGTCTGAAAACTCACGGTATCAATTCTCGACCCACAGTTTCTTCCTTGTACCCTTGGCTGATTGGGTCTTGACAACAAGATTTTCCTCGGCCTTCTCAGTAGACAAAACCTTGGTGTTTAGCTTGAATTTGAGCCCCTGTTCGTCAACGTTTTCTGGAACTGTTCGTTGTGAAGAGCACCGCACCGTGGGGCTATACTCACGCGACATACTCATCAATGCCAATACCACCAATATCACGAAAGAACTTGACAATGGTAACTTCGACGCCGAGTTGACTCCAAATGCTTTCCGTCTCCAAGTCGATGATAACATCGCCAATGCCGGTCATCTTGTTTGGTACCTGCTGAAGCTCAAGAACGTTGAGCTAACAACCTGTTTCTCGTCTATTTGAATAGCACCCCCCGGGAATGGAACGACCTCCAAGCGGGTAGAAATGATCATGTTTTTCGCCTCAAATTCAGTGTTGCCGTACTCGAGCAGTCATACGGCGATGCGTGTTGGAGAAACGAAAGAACCGGCGCCCTCGATGTAGTCTACCTTGTTTTGCTTGAGTAGCATTCCGATGCTTGTTGTAAGCCCCACGACGGATTTTGCCTGGGCCTTTAACATCTGGGGCAGGTTGAGCGAAACACGGAAAATAAAAATACACACGGCGGAATGAGTGCTGAGATCCAGATGAAAGGGAGCGCGAGGCCGAGTCTTGAGGCTCGTTGCGCTGAAATGGGCTCGGACGAGCGCTGCGAGGGGGAACCGCCGAAGCACTGCCACCTCTCGGTTGTGCCGCTTGTCCGAAGACCTTGCTTCCAACTTATGCTTGCCGCGGAACCATTGTTTTCACACCACCTGTCGACTCGATCTGCCAATCTACTTCGATCTCACTTGTTTGGGTTGTGAATGGAGCAGGTACCTCCAAACCGCCGGGTAGTAATCACGCTTTTTTCGCCTTGACTTCCTTTTCGCCAGTAAGTACGGCGTGGGGAAAAGAAAGACCCGGTCCCTTTCATGTAATCCACTTTATTTCAAGCAAGCATTGCATACTGCGTGTACTAGTATACAATGATCAAGTGACCTAGTACCGCGCTTGTGCTCTCAGGTACTGCCCCCAAAGCATCGTTACTAAACGCATGTCTAGGTTTCGCACGGCAAGATACCTATAACTATGCCCCGATCTCCCCAAGACCTGTATGCGAGGCTGATCTCCCGAGTCTCCCCTAGTCACGGTTACCCACTTTGGACTCCTGATCCAAGCGACCAGTTTTTGGCCGCTGATCGTCCGGATGGTCTCAAAATCGGTGATGTTGGCGTCGTCATGCCAGACTATGGTGGTTTTGACGCCCTTTTCAACTTATCTCTACCACCGGAACATCCTTTTCATCGCTACGGTGTACCCGAGGGTTTTACCTTCTTCAGACCAGAAGAACTGGATATCCACAGCTTTCGTGCTGCAGAGCCATACGGCCGAGTTATTCCGACTCCTTCTGTAACCCCAGCTGGGCCCGTTTCATCGACTGAAGCTCCACAGAGGTAATATTGCAGGCCTTCATTAGTGAAAGAAACCATTGATTGCATCTGACCATTTAGGGATCGCGACCAGTCAGGAGTTTCAGCTTATCGATTCAGCCTATCTTCCGATCAGGGTGCACTTCTCATACTCCCAGAAGGTGCCGAACGGCATGAACTCTTCAATGATGGTCTTTTTATTGAGCAAGCCAGCCAACACGGGGCGGAATGGTAAAATTACGCTGTGAACCGTCGGCGTCGAATGATCAGCCAGGATTCTCTATATGTCATCACCGGGATTCACAAAACTTATTCTTGGTCTGTCGCAGCTTTCGAAAATGTTGCTGGGAATAAATATTACGCGGCGCACTACAAACATATGCCGGACAGGAGTTCTACTGCACCAACATACGGCTGGGAGACTATACGTGCCGGTTTACATTGGCGTGCTGGAACTTCCATTAACCACGTCATGCCTAGTCAAACAGTATTCATCCGCGGGCTCAAAATAGCACTACGAACCGGGTTTTTAGGTTCCAGGCGGCCCGGGGTCAGCGTTAAGGCGGATACTTCATCTAAGGCTCTCGGATCTAATTCCGTGATGTCGTCGAACGTTGTTCCAGGCAACTCTCGGGTACTCGGTGGCTTAGTAAGCCTGATGGGAAGGGAAGTAGAGGGCACTTCTCGAACTGCTATGCACATAGAGCGATCAACCGTGACAAACGCAGCGGAAGATCAGATAGCAAGTAGCATGTCCAATCAGGATCGATGTGATGATATGCATGTAGAAATACAGAGGGTACCAACTGTATCTCCGGTGTGTACATTGCTTCCTATGCGAGGGTCGATCGTTTGACATCTACAATAGGCTTTTCATCCCTCGGATAGTATTAATCAATATTTGCTTCAGAAGGTTAATTATCACTATAACTTACACATACCAAGAGCATTAACATTTGTTTTAGGAACCTTCAGCAAACATTGCAATCACTTGTGATAGCATTTGGATATCAATCATTGAAGAGGTGTGGTCTGCTCCAACAATCTGCTTCCAGACATCGGATTTTGATCATGGGTTCCTAGAAAATGCTTACCTTGGAAGAGTTTGATCAAGATTTTCGCCTTGAGGAAGTGTTATCTCAGAATTATGATATCATAGTCTCACACCAAGGTTAGGATGACATTGCTAAGTCGTTTCAACTTGACTGATGAACATTCCTGGAAGGGGTTGTGCATTTGGAGAGGAAGAGGGGGACTTTTGTAGACGGGCAAACCTGTCCACGAAGTTCGACACCGCCAATTAGTGCCCCAAATAATGGATCGGATTCTATACCACAAGTTTCCACTCTGAGGAATCCACAGGATGCTGATGAACAGGATATCTTGATGAATGAGAGTGAAGTGGATGCTGAATCTCATATGAATGCGGAATTTCAATATACCACTTCGCAGATTGGTTCTCTAAATGAGCAACCGTCGTCACCTGCGCGCCTGGTCTCTGAATATTTTCCGAACATGTCTAATGTTCGGTATCCTATATCCCCGCAAGTGTCAAGTTATGATCATTCACTACTCCCCAATTCGGCAGACTTGGCTGTGAGCATGGATGACGTCCCAGCTGGTCATTCTGTAGAACGCTTCGTGAGTAATTTTCTCTTCCATGAGTGGATTTCTAAACACCAACGATCAAATGGTGACAGTTCAAACTGCCCTCTTATCTTCAGGCCCACACTTCTCTGAGTTTCCCAGATCAAGGTACCCAAGAGGAGGATTTACTACCCAGTAGGAGATATGCATTTTCAAAATCAGAGTTTTGTGAATCTCACTGCCGCAGCAGGCCTTGTGGATGCTAAGCAGGTCTCTACAGAGGTAATTATCTGTGTACACTTCTATGCATACAAGCTGCTCAACATTCGTTCTCTACTGCTGGTTCCTGGTGACCATCATGCCAGCCAAATACGCATTATGTTTGCCAGTGGGGTCGAGATGAACTAGAGTGCAATGCTGTGGTCGCCATTGATAAGATGCGGATGCATCTGGCCATGGAACATGGAATTAGAACCCTACCTCCGAATAGCCGCATCGAGTGCAGATGGAAAGGTTGTGAGAAAAGATCGATGACCAGGAAGGCTATCCTTCGGCATATCAGGGAGGTACACTTGAGCCTAAACCGTTCGCGTACCCAACGGCCACTACCTACTATCGTTTGACCTAGCTAACACTGCAAGTAAGAAAGTCGGCACTGTACCCGGGCCCTCTGCAGGTAGTACGGATTTACTTTTTGTGACTCCCCAATGGCTTTCGAGCTGATAGAACTGTTGTTGTACTATGGTATCATGGCTACTATAATTTGTAGTTATTACATAAACAATCCAAAGAGCCCGGTCACCGGGGGCCCTCATTGATAGGAAAGTTCCAAGCCCGTTCAAACCCACGAATTAGTAGTGACCCAGATAGTGCATTGGATCACAGGTTTCTGCTTCAAGGAATGTTTGAGCAAGTCCCCGCTTTCAATAATATTATCCCTACGTTTCTCCTCTGGGTCAAGTATGTCGGAGGACCTACAGGTGTGAAGATGTGGATGTGATGTACTCTGGGTCCTCTTCATCACTAACATTCGAGTTGTACACTTAAAGAATCAGTATATTTACACAAATCTCACTGCCGAAGAAGTTCTCCGCACCAAAGTTGGGGCCCGGGGATAATGTAGGAACTGTTTCTATAAGGTGTTTTCGCTCTTACGCATATACAGGCCATTCAGCATTAATCCTCAACTGCTGCTCCCGGTCCCGCGGCCCCCGCCGAGTCGGAGTCCCGGGCGGCGGTGAGGCCCCCTATCAGCCATAGAATCATTCGGCACTGTGGCGCTTGAAGATGAAGATACAAAGGTCGGTGTCATGGTACCTCCCTCTGGAAAGTGTAGTGTTGAAAAGTCGTATGCCGCCGAGCGCAACTTGTGGGTGAGATGTGACGACGCGGCAGATGTTATTCGTGATAGCGGACAAGGTACAGTAGTGCGTGTGCTACAATATATATATAAGCTAAGGTATTACGTAAGCGATGCGTGTGGACTAAGTAGCATCCAATTTGGATTGCATCTAATGTGATAAGTAACTGGCACCGCCACTGCTCGGTGCTAGTAGCTGAGCAACTTGAAGTTGAAATGCTGCGACGTGTACCAGTCAATCATTTCTGTCTGGGAAAACTTGATCATGATGCCCTCAGTTTCCGCGACTGGAGGTAGTTGCATCTCTCTCCTTGCTACCAATCAACACCGTGACAGTGGGGAATTCAAGAGAGCCTTCGCGTCCTGTAATACCGATTGTCCAGGTGAGATAGCTATGTCCCTTTGGGCAAGGGGGTCCGGCTGCTACACGGCAGCTTTTCAGATGATTAAACCGTGACTCCATCAAATTCTGGTGAACAGCCTTGTAGCACCGTGTGATGCCAGCACGGGCGCTATCATTCTCCTGATGTCGCAGGAATGATGCATTCAAGACACTCGCAGGCTGCACTCAAATAGTTTGTTGCGCGGCTCCAGTCTCGCCTCGCATCTTCTGGTGAGACTTTCATTTACTATTCATGCCAGCGCTTTCGGTAGTTGGTTCTATCAATTCATTTGCTTCGACGACGACGCCGTGGAACGTTGGTGTCAAGCGTACTACGCGGCGCGCGGTACAGTTTCTTCATATCACGGGCGAATTGGTGTGTTGTGTGTTCCTCACAGCCTGTCGCTTATCTTATCTACTTTGAAGACTAATCCAGTGCTTCTTGGTATGATTTGAGCCTTGCGATCTCGAGCTGGCAATCTCAGTCAACTTGCGTAGAAAAATTCATCGTAGAACATCCAATGGTACATTCCGCGATCATGTTTGGACATGGAAGATACAACGCGGGCTTTCTTATCGAGCTAGAGGACAGCTTCAAGACCGATACAGGTGATCCAAGACAGGTGGAAGAAATGAGGAATAAGCTCCAGTGATTCCCTGTTGTTCTCGCCATTTGTGGAGTTCCGTCTCACAAACGTATCAAGGCCTGTCATCGATCGTATGAACATGTTCGCACCCCAACATGCCCGCGTTCAGAAAGAGGTTCGAATTATGCTCAGGAAGGGCATTTTGACACACTAACAGGAATCTTCTAGATGATACTCTTTGCGACGCCCGGGAAACCCTTCGTCTACAACCCATTCAACACTCGTCATGTGAATAGACGAGATACCCTGGCAGAATACAATGATGAAATCAGAGGCCTTTACAAGACAATCGCCCGGGCTACAAGTATGACATTGAAACCTCCAAAAATCTGGAGTCCCGAGAGCTCATTGATTTATGTGCGGGGCATTATCATCGCCGTGCTGGGTAAGAAGCTTGACGACGATGCCGACCTCTTTAATTACGGAATGGATAGGTGCGCGCTCTTTGAAACACTCCACGCACCCTTCCAGAATCCCAACCTTTTCTCCGCAGTCTCCAGGCAACGCGCATCCGAATAATACTCTTCCACGCTCTCCAGACCACTGCGAAAGCCGACACTCGAAAGCTCCCCGGTAACATTGTTTATCAGCACCGGACTATCGCTAGCCTTGCCATTTTTGCAACCCGTACCTCACTGGCGTGTTTTCTCCATAGAACGGAGTCCAACCTAGCACGGTGCCTCGAGATGACGAAGAGGGCCGAGTCTTACAGCCACGCTTTTCCGCTTCATCATCCCACGGATCCACCACCTTATAACGATGTTGTCTTGATCACCGGGACGACAGGCCTTTTCGGCTCCAATTTATTGGCCCAGTTCTTGAAGAGCCCAAGAGTTACAAAGGTTTATGCCCTCAATCGTAGGAAGAGCCGACCAGCCTCTGTGGTAGAGAGACAAGCAACGTTGTTGCAAGCGTCCGGATTGGATCCAGCTCTAGCTCGTCATCCCAGGCTAACTATTCTTGAGGGCGACGCCAGGCAGAGCGATCTTGGTCTACCCCATGACATACACGACGAGGTATTTTGAGTCTGCCTCGGATGAAGGGTCTCATACTAAAGATGTTCGCAGCTGCTCTCCTCTGTGACCCACATCGTACATAATGCATGGCTATCTACACACGATCGTCACTCTCCTCTCAGTGTCTTTGATGGTAGTTTCAGAATGCTCCGCAACCTCATCAATTTCGCTCTCGCCAGTCCCTTGTCCCCTCCACCTCGCCTCTTATTCGTAAGCACGACAAACACGCTTCGGGGTATACCTATGAGCGCTCCTGTTTCTGAACAACTGGAGGGTGTAGGAAGCATAGATGCCCCCGAGGGTCCCGGAAACGCATGCGACGTGGCCGGTGACGCCTATAGCGAATCAAAGTGGGTAGGTGAACAGATCCTCGCCGCTGCCGCATGCGAGACCCCTCTCCGGCCAATCATCATCCGCGTCGGTCCATTGTGCGGATCCGCCAATGGGCGCTGGCGGGAAGACGATCCATTCCCAAAAATCGTGCACCTCAGCGTTACACTAGGGGCGCTTCCCAAAATTGATGAGGTTTTTCGCTCTAGTTTTCGTCGGCATGTTCGTTGACTGATTGCTACCTACAATTTTACTCAGATCGTGCATTGGATACCAGTGCACACCGCCGCCCGCGTCATCGCAGAAATGCGCAACTCGCTGTCGGTCTACCTCCATGTAATTCATCCCTGTCCAACTTCCTCCCTCGAGCTCCTCACCTTCGTCGGCGAGGAACTTGGCCTCCCGCTCATCCCCCTCGCCCAATGGACCGCCAAACTCGAGGCCAAGGTGCACGCGACGCACCATGCCCCTTCTGTCTCCCCCACCGTTTCTGCCTCCAAACTCCAAGATCCTGCACTGGCGCTCCTGCGACACCTGCGACAAGCTACGGAACCCACTGCGGAGACGACAGAGACGACCATAATAGCGACGGGCGCGACAACGGGAACAAACACAGCGACAACTGATACCCCTCGCGCAGGGATATTCAACCACGTCCGGATCGCCTCCGATGAGGCATGGTTCGCTTCGCCAACGCTGCATGGAGGCGTGTCGGCCCTCGGAATCGAAGACGTCCGGCTCTGGTTGCGCCACTGGCGGGAGGTAGGTGCTATCCCTGATGGGGAGGGAGAAAAAGAAAAAGGAAGAGGAAGAGGCTGAAGCGGACGCCACATCCAAGTGGTAGCACCGTCCTTTGTTGTTGTTATACAGGGCTTTTTTTTTCTTTCCTTTTTTCTTCCCTCTTTCTTTCACCGTCATTGTTCTAATCGAATTATACCGTTGTGATCATTACACCGTCGTCATGCCCATCAGGACAGGATCAAAGTGAGTTACACGAAACCTGTAAAATAATAGAGCACGGTGTATTGATATTTGAGTTACCATTACGGTACGATCATTTTTGAAAACGTATTCCGTTGCATCAACATCACGCCACCTAGGTGCTAGTAAGCGCTAAACTATCACGGACATGAAATAATGGCTGACGCACAGCGTACATACCTTGTGCCACTCGATGCTCAGCGGGGTCGCAGTATCACATGCATTAAGGGCATTCAACTTGGCCGCACAAGACGTCCCGAGGGAGACAGTGCCGGTTAAGATCGGGACGACCGTCACGCGTGCCGCTGCCTTTGACTTCCATCTTCGCCCTTGATGGACTCCGCTGGTGACATTCCTAGTTGCGTTCAACCCAATGGGCCTAAGCTTGCCTGCCACCTCGGACCACAATTTCTTCAGGTCAAACTTGTTCTGATATCGTTGGAGGACGAAGAGTAGAAATAAAATATATTCCCACATTTGCCATTTTACCAAGTGACTTTCGTAGCTTCAGACTTCGACACCAGCGAGTCCAAGGACCTCTAAATCGCTAGGACTTCTCTTTTACTCCGTCATCAGTGGCTTGCTCGCACGTCTTGCATACCCCCGGGGCAATCTCTATGGACAGCTCGATATCTCATAGGAACGAACGAGCTCAAAGCGGAAGCGGACCTTATCTAACCTTATCTATAGATGGGTTAAGTTTGTAAGTGCCAGACCGAAAAGTGGCCTTGGCATCATTGATATGTGCACCGCGCTGTGGGAAATGGAAGCCTCCACCGACCATCCCAGGCATAGACCGCTCCGTTACTTGGCTCATTGTCACGTCAAGATCCTCATCCACGAGCATGATACCATCAAGGCAGGGGGCGATGATTGGATGTTATATTTGGTTTGCTCAAAACTACTGAGCGACTACATCTTTGTATTGCTACTCACTCTTTTTCGTACACAGGAAAATAAGTAGATTGAAGCACTCACGCAACAATCGTACAACGCTAGGCTACATAGTACAAGCCTATTTGAATACAGTCCAAACGTCCACTGATGATTAAGATTCTCCGTCCGTAACTTCTTGAATAGCGCCATCGTGATCCCAATCAACACCGGCCAAATCACGTAAAGAACTGAAAAACTTGAACTTCTCCATACTATCTACTCACCGCTTTCCACCCGGTTGCCGCAACGACGACGATGTTCCAGATCCCTGTATCGCAGTCCCCTGCATCCCTGGTGATGGTGGGACATTCGGCGATCTCACATTGAAGGAAGATGAAAGACGTCGAAAAGTATCAGGAGGAAGATGAATATTCTCGTCGTGCTCCTGGCTGGCCAATTAAAGTGGAGAGCAACCAGAATGCCCACATGCTGACTCGCCGCTCCTGCGTCACAAAAATCCAAAGCCATCTGTGAAAACGGCTGATACGACTAGTTATGTCATCATAGAATTATAATGCGTATTGACTAGAAATGCCTTACAATGGAACCCCAGTTTGTGATAATTGCATGACTGAAGAAGAACTTGGTGACACATTATCACTTTTCCTGTGTTTCACTGCTGTCGTATGGTGATTGATGAACAAGAAGCACTTTGTAGCAACGTAATAAACTGCGAGATGGCGGCGGGAGCAACTTACTATCCTCAAAACAGCTATGCGAAAGGTTACTATAAATTCACTGCACGTACCATATCTTTTAGAATAACATTTTTCAGGTAGCTCTAACAATGTTCTGTTCATCCGTCTTACACCTGATTTGATCATACTATTCGTCACGGTCGCCACCTTCGTCCAATGCTGCGTACCCGAATCGACGTCAGTGTGCTGCACGAGTCCTGTAAGTGATTGAGTTGCCATCCGTGGTTGAAGGATTGACTTATTGTTTTGGAACGACTACCAGGCTGGTTCCGCAGCAGGCTGCACGGCGGTCGCGGTAGATGCATCCTGTGCGAGTGGGGAGTATCATTTGTGCTGTGAAAGCTTTTCCCCTGATGTAAGTGGATCGAGTTGTTGCGCCTGCCTGCGTGGAACGAGACAAACTAACTGGCGGGAAATGCATAGGGTAATGGGTATGCGTTTGGGTGTTCTAATCTTTAGTGAGGCAGAAATAGAACCGTCACTCGGCAATGGAAGTAGCTCGAGGAAATTTTCAAGTTCTAGCCCCTGTGAAATAGTGAAATGGATAAGAATTAGTCTTTCGAGCTTGCATTATACCAGCAGAAATATTTAAACTGGCAAAATCTGATGAGATAACTTGAAGGTGAGAAATGAGAGTGGAGGCGTACAGAAAACTAGCATTTGAACGCAGCTTAGTACGAGTATCTTGGAATGCATCATTTCTGTGACATCCAGAGATCCGCGGAGAATGGTACAGTACCGTGTGGCACATGGTGCTACAAGGACGTTCACTAGAATTTGATGGAACCATGTTTTAATCGTCTGAAAAGTTGTCGTGCAGCAGCAGGATCCCCTTGTTCAAAGCAACATGGCTAACTCACCTAGACAATTTGTACAGTCTGAGGAGACATAGACTTCTAATGCTCTCCTGAATTCCCCATAGTCGCGATCACGGTGGTGATTGGTAGCAAGGAAGGGGATGCAACCATCTCTAGTCGTGGACAAAAGCATCATGTTTTCCCGGACGATAATGATTGACTGGTACACGTCGCAACATTCTGGTTTGAAGTTGTTGCTGTTCTACTTAGTAGTGGATGTATCGGTTCGGTTCCAACCGCCGAACTCCTTCTGAACTGGAGTGACGTCGTTCCGGTTCACATTATGCGACTCGGACTTCTCTCACCTGGTGATAAGGATGTGTAGACGAGAATGAGTCTCAGTGATGACGGGAGTCAACTAGTGTATTACCTGTAGACGAGAATGAGTCTACAATAGGTAAGTAAGTGTAGCAACGAGTGTGTAAACGAGTGTCTTACCTCAGTGACGGGAGTCAACTGAGGTCTACAGAAAATAACGAGCGTGATTAGGTAAGCTACTAAATAAGGAGAACGGACGTTTGAACTCCAACAGGATGAGTGGCATACATTGAAGGCGAGAGTTCATGGTTTTGAACTCGCCTCGACCTGCCTTCACTTATCGATCATGGAGGTCAACAAAATAAAATCATGTTCCCACGTCTCCATATCCGCAACTATCTACTACACCAGGGCCACCTCCGCGTTCGGCCAGCGACAGCTCGATAACGAACGAGTTCACAGCGGAAGCGGAACTCATCTATGGATGGGTAAGTAAGTAAGTCTGTAACTTAGTGTCAGACCGGAAAGCGATCTTGGCATGACTATAACCTCGTGAAGTCAAGCTCAAGGTGGTGAACGTCTGCCCTGTCTGGGTGACGAGCTTGTGATAAAGCCTAATTGCCTCTCTCGAATCACGCTTGGAAATTCGTTCTGCCTCGTGTGCACGGTATGTGGGGCATGCAAAGATCGTTCCGTTACTCATTGTCAAGTACATCGCATCGAGGCCCTCACTAGGGAGTGTGATTGTCACATTGTTAGATTTGGTTTGCTCGAAGCTACTGAGCGACTCACACAGGAAAGGAGTAGACAAAAGTGGAAGACGCGATATTATTGACAACCATACTCATGCACATGGGATTCCCAACACGACAACTAAGTGGTACAATGTCCAAACATCCACTGCACTGATGCATTACTCCGTCTGGAACTTCTTGAATAGATCACAGCGCCATCGATCTGACCGGCCAAATCACGAGAAGAAACCCGAAACTCGAACTTCTCCACGTCTGCTCCCCGCCACATCGATGACGAAGGCACAGATCTCTGTATCGGAGTCCCGGGCATCCCTAGCGATCGCGGGACACTCGAGAACTGTGACGTCGACAATACCTTGGACCCTGTCTTCATATTCGTCGCCAAATTCGTCATCCTCGTCCAGTAAGAAAACAAAGATCCCGTCCCCATGGTCGTAGGCATGATCCAGATTTACCCACAAATGCCCCTGGAACCCCCCGGCCCCGCTAACCCCTGCTCCATTCCCGCTTGTGATCGCACTCCCCGTCCGTCTGCATCACCAATACCGCAGTACTGCCTCCCGATACTGCACCCGTCATCGTCATCCCACTCGCATTCATAAGCACGATCAAGAAGTCGGTCGAATAAATAACCGTGTCGACCGGCATACTCGAACCCGTAATCCAGGTCCACAAAGACAATGGCGATGACGACGACGACGACGACGATCATTATAATAATATCCACCAAGGGCGGTTACTTAATAAGATGTAAAATGAAAGAAAAAAAGGGCAACAGATGGATTGCCTATGCCACGCCCAACCGGCGACACGTCCCTTTCAACGATCTCGATACGTTCGACATGTCAGCCACACAACATGAATAACAACGACATGAAAGGCGGGATCCGATGCCCGCGGCATCGCCATTCGCTCCGGTCCGAGTAGATCTCGATAGGTTGATTCCTCGGACTCTCCACCGTGCATTTTCCGTTCTTCCCAGCAACCCGCGATGAACTCGGACGGTCCCACCGCAGTTTGAAAGGGTCATATAGTATCTCCAGGGACAGTTCAATAAGACCAACCCATGAGGGACGGAAAGAAGCTAGGCACCGAGGACGTCTCAAGGGCGCTCACCCCCCGAAGTTGTAAAAGGTACGAGTAAGGGCAAGGCACACCGCCGAATTATGCGCGGAGGAAGTGGAAAGTTGGAAATACCGGACCAGAAGGGAAAATAAAGGGCCTACTATTTGGAAACGTGCTTTGGAGCGAGTCTTCATTATTACTATTGAAGTATGTTCGCAAAGCGAGTTGATCTTGAATTGTCGTTTGTTGTCTTTCCAAGTTGATTCGGCGCAGTTGTGCCGTTCCTACCGCAACGTTGTGGTGTAATACCACCGTCATCAACATTAACATCAACATCAACGTCTGCAATCAGCATCACCGCCAGCAATCAGCATTACCGCCACGCGTCTCGTTCACACTATCATCGAACATGTAACCAAAAAGGGAAGACAGATAGGTAGAGAAAAACCAAAAATCAGGGAGATTCCGCCCCGGCCGATACGATGACTCACTTGGGGCAGCGGAATAGTAACTGTGTTGGTTGGTTCAATCTATGCTTCAACAAATGCGCTGGGAAAAGAGGTGGACGAAGAAGGGAAACTACGAAGGCGTGCTGCATGGCGCGTTTGGTAATACCTTTGTTTGAGAATAGACACGATATATACAGAAGCATTGAAAGAACGGGGAAATGGGCAATATGAGGATGGGTCGACAACGAACAAATTGCCAAGACTGCAACACGGCGCCAAATCAAATCACGTGCACATAAAATCAAATCCCGTGACATTGTTATTTAATCCACGTAACTATGCGAAGGTGATCGCCTTGCTAACGTAAAGTGTAAACGAAGGGGAGGGACGGAAAATACAAAGAAGTAATCTACAACTCCATCCTAAAGTAAGCCAGACCTGGAAAAAAAATCTGAGGAACAAGGAAAGAAAGCTGAGAAATCCATAGCGTTGCTAAGTTCGTGACAGAAAACCAATTAAGGAGGTAAGTCCCCCGAGGCTTTACTAAAATCATCGTGCGTGCGTGTGTGCATAAAAGCGTCCAAAGCGAAATCACACCATTTCCAGCTCACATCAATCGTTCCTTGACTTGCACAGCTCGGAGCCATATCTCACCCGGACGGCTATGGGTTTTTCATTAGCCCCAAGAGCACATATCACAAGACAGATACCGCACCTCTTTTCGCGTAAAATCCGCCAGACACGCCTATTCTCCTTCTCCTTTTCGTTCCGAATCTTCGTAGCCAAGCTCTCCGCTCTGGGCGGGAAAACTCCAGGCCCGCAACGCGACTGAAGGTCTACCAGACCCTCGTTTGTCCCTTCTGACTCGAGGACTACAGTCCCGTACCAGCCGGCATCGATGTAGAACCCGTCGACGCTGGGAATCGGAACGCGTACGAGGCCGCGAAGGGAGGAGTGAGTGCGGTTCTGACCCTGCGATAAAGACACTGCAGGTTGACGGATGGTGAACTGCGAACGGTGCACCCAACGAACAACGTCATGCAACGCGCCGTGGGGTCTGCGCGACACACATGTAATGCATGAGCATGGATACAACGAGGGGGGAAAGTAACAATAATACACACGTTTCTGTCCGAGTACGATCCTGCAGTAGCTGCAAGTTGGCCGCAATCTCACGCCCCCATGGGCTTATGTCAATGTAAACAATCGGATTACAGTGGGGATTGTGGCTGACCGATCCACCGATTCGGATGACCCGGTGGAAGTAGGAAGGAGAGAACGCCAGGCTGTGGAAATAAGGCGAGAGTTCGCCCACACGGGAGTATCGGTAATCCAGATCCTGCAATAACAAACCCCATGCATGAGTCCAGACCGCCACACCGCATGTATCCACGCAGAAAACAAAGGCACGTACCACCAAATAGCCGCCGTCCCAAATTAATCGGCCTTGGTTCCCCTCGTCTCCCACAGCAACATCCCATACCATGTCACCCACCCGCAGAAGCTTGAGAACGCCCGAACGTTTCAGTTCAGCTTCGCATTCCACGACACTGGCGTCAGACAACCAATCCCCCTCAGGTGAAGGTACAAACACTCTCAGGACTGGCGCACGCCCGATTCGATAGAGTGGGGACCTGAACTTGGAGACCGGGGACGAAAAACTGTTGTTCCGCTCGGCCTTTTCATTAGAATGATTGTGGGAATGTGAATTAGAAGTTGTCGGAGATGGTGCTCGACTTGATACACTGGGTCGACGAGTGCCTGGATGCGACGTGTTCCTGGCCTGGATTGATTCCGTGGGGTGCAACGTCTTGATGTACCTGGTCTCTGATTCTGCTTGTGCACGGAGACGGAGTACCACTCGAGTGTAGGACCGGGTAGTGAGCGCCAATGTAAGAATATCTGGCGTTTCAGCAGTCCGGTTCGGCCCGTTCGGCTGCAGATAGGCGGCAGAAAGTCGAGCATACTGATGGGCGGGCATCGCTACGCCCCGGAGGTAGTTGTGAAGATCCTGCGAACTGCGTCAATTTGGTTGCATCAATGTCGAAGAGATGCAGAACTTGCCTTGAGTGATAGTTCGAGCGGTTCTGCCCATTCATAGTCCCATTTCGAGTATCCGACGGTACCTAGATACCGTTCTAGGATAAACTCGCGGAGTATCCTGCTCTTGAACAGCTCCCGGATTTGCTTGTTGGCGCTGTACAGCGAAAGCCACTCGGAATAGGATAAGAACGACAAGAGAATGGGAAGAAGGTTGATGTCGGACAAGAACGATATGATCGGGAAGTAAGTTGGAGGAGGGGTGGGCTCGCGAGGTGGCTCTTCTTCCAGTTTTGCGACAATGTCTGCCACTGCCGGGGGAGGAGCTTTTTCGAGCCACTGACCTCGGCGCTGTTGACGAGCGGATTTGTAATCATCAGGCGGTGTTAGTGGTCCAGTGTGAGGAATCATGCTTGAGGTCCTGATGTGTCCGTCCTCGCTTGAGAGACCATCCTCCTTACTTATAGATGACGCGATGCTCCTGGAACACGACTGAGCTCTCGGCTTCAACATTTTGACGCCCTGGACGCGGGCAAAGGGGTCATCGTCCAGGAGCAACGGATCACCCGGCGGCGGGAGAACTTTATGCGAAGATATGGAAGGCTTTTGAGGGGTGGTAGGACGTGCCTTGGTCAGGACCCGAGGACGAGAATGTTCAGCGGGAGAAGACGCATCGCCTCTGATCCCTAAAAGTTGCGGACGGTCAGATCCAGAAGGTATATGGGCCAGACCGCCCTTGCTAGACCCATTACGGTGAGATGAGAGCTCTGTTGGATGATAGGCAGGACCATTAGACTGATTCCGGAATCCGGGAGAAATGGAGGCTTTACGGCGTGATGGAGGGGAGGTCTCGAACGACGCGTATTCCGCGGGGGGAGAAGGGTAGGAATTGTTGTTTGTGGGATGTGCTGGGCCGGACATGGCCGCGAAAATGAGAGGGCCTCTGGGGAGAGGGCCGACGGTGTCTGGATTGCCGGAACGCATGATGTCGTACAACATGGAAGATTGCGTGGCAGATGACACGGTGGCGTGTGAGGACGGGTGGGCAAGCGACTGGACGCGGTCAGGGTAGCTAGAAGGAGGGACGGAGGAGGGTGTGGGAGAGCGGTGTACTTTGGCGTTTGCGTTGAAGGACGTGAGGGTGCGTGAGGGGTGCGAAGCGACAGCGGAGGAACTGCGGGTGACACGAGCACGGGAGGTGGAGGAGGAGGCTGCGGTTGCATTAGCGAGAAACTGCTGGTAATTTATAAATGTGTTAGCTCGGTACGTGTTTGAGTGGAATTTTACGGACAGAGTGCGAGTCTAAGCGCCCGGCTGAACCAGCAGCGCTGACGTCAATTACCTATTGGAAGTTAGCAAAGAGAAACAAACAAAAGCGGGCACGCGAACTGGGCGGGGACCCGCGGCACCACTATCGCAGCGCCGGTAGGACAATCGCCGAGTTCAGCTCCACCGGTCGCGGCGAGCTCGGAGATGGATAGCGAGATTCATGATACCTAATCTATGCGCGAAAAGAGAGATGGTCTCACCTCGGGAGAAGGGGGAACTGAGCTCGCTGACGTAGATGTGGCATACGATCTGCGGGTAGCATCGGTATGGTGGCTCGCAGAGGAAAGACTGGAACTGGATCCAGGCTTCGAATTCTGTGGCGGTGTGGGTGATGCGGGGGAAGTGTTATGCCGTATGGGTGGGGAACGAAATTGATTGACGACTGAGGACACATTGGCTGCAGACAAAGACTCTTCGAAGTCGAAGTTGGTCGGTTGTCCGCGAACCACGGCGGGGGAGATGGAGGTCATGAACTTGGATGGCGGTGGAGGTCTTGGGTTTTGTGTGTTGGGACGGTTACCATGGACGGTGCTTTTCGGGACGGGTTGGACAGGTGTCTTGGCAACTGAGACGTCCGCTATGGAAATGCAATTCAATAAAATAAATCGAAAGGTAATATGATACGAACATACTACTAGTAGTACTCGTCCAGGGATCCCATGTATCGTCCAGCGACAGAAAATCTTGAGGGATCGTGACGACGGGCGGGGAGGCGGCGGGCGGGAGGGCCGGGGCCGGCTCGGGATCGGACAGGGACAAGGAGAGGAGCAACGGTGGCAGGGTGGGAGGGGCATCCCCGGAGGACCGGTGCTCGCCGGCGGGCTGTTGGACGGAAGGAGTCGCCTCGTTTCTGCGAGACAAAGTGACTCTCTTGCGCAGAAATCCGGTTACTGCCATCGTTGGGGGAATTGGGGAAGGGGGGGAGGCGAAAAAGGAGGGAACAGGGATGGTAATTAAGGACTACTAAGTACCGGGCGATCTACAATTAACCTCCCCTTTACGGTTAGTCTAACGGCAAGTGTTCCTCGAAACTTTCCGTGGCAACGTGTATCAAACATAAATTCAAGTACTTCCGGACGTGTCCCTCATTTCCGCCCAGAACCTGTCCACGTTGTTGTCGCACCTCTAGACTTCAATGTGTAGCCCCTACGCGAACCGAACTCCCGTCCTACTCCCATAGATCGGCTTATTCCCGCCCGCCATTCATTGTTCCTTACATTTCCATATCCGTACTACTACCACGCCCTCACACTGGCGCTCTCTCTCCATTGTCGACTGGTCACTTGGTGCGATGGCATCATCTCTGCCGTAACAACAATCTGATCTCCCACTGCTGCGATCACAAGCTTCCTCGATCATCGAATAACAGATAGGAACAAAAAGAGAATCTCCAACTCTTCCCCGCATTTCATCTGCTCTATACAACCTCACTGATTCCCCCTTTCGCGATCCATCGCGGTCTCATCTCATCGACTCAGGATTAGGTAGTACATACCATACCCAGGACATCTGCACCCATCACCGCGAACCCAGTTACTACGGCAATGAGGCTCCCAATCATTGGTCACGTGCACTTTCAGGGGAATCAGCGGCCTACTTACGCTCTGTCCTGAAAAGCTTGTTCGCACCCCATCATATTACAGTTCCAGTTCTTCCATTTCATGTTTCATGCTCACAAGTGATGTAGTGCGCCCCCTTGGAGACCAGATACGGCACAATCCTAGCCGTCTTCCGCTTTGCCGAGGTATCCTACCGCACCTGTTCGCCACCTATGCCACTCATCCACCCGTCGTCATGGATGAGCGGAGCCTCTTCTCAACTGTTCAAACAATCTACCGTCTTGTAGAAACCACCCGGGTACGGCTGTTGCTCGGACGCTACCACCTTGTTCGTTTCCACTACAACATCCATCCATATCAGCCATTATAGGTAATATACACACCTCACTTGCCCATAGTCGTCGCCATAGCTCCCGGCGCATATGAATTGACCGTAATCCCATTCCGTCCCAACTCAAGCGCTGGAAGGCGGTAGGAGTGCGGTCCAACAGCCCACCATCATGTGTTCGAACCCGAACATCACGTAGCCCAGCACACAGCAATCGCGATGAAGAAATTCATGGACAGCGCCTTGCAGCGACTTACTAGCGCACTCCTCGCACAGCAAACTCGGCCGAGAAGTACGCGATCTGGTTTTCATGGCCTGCATGCACGCGCCCCAGTCGGCCAGACACGTTCCGTCCGCCACGGATCATCAGCGATACGAGAAGATGTTGATGCGTACACGTACCGATCTTTCCGGCGACGGGAGGCGCACCGACGAGCCGACCTCCACGTCCTTGCGTGACCATCTGCTGATCTGCGTATTTGAAACAGAGAAAGGCACCCTTGGCGAAATTGGCATCCCAATCGTCCAGTTTGGTTGCATGATAATCGTACGTCGTCAGCTGAGATGTTCCACATGCTTACTTGCTAACAAGGTCCCCACCCTCCCTGCCTTGGCAATCATCTGCACATACCCACATCTCATGTGACACAGCATAAACGCCATGCATGCCAGGGTTGGGTTGACGTTCGAAAGGTAAATCGATTACCATCTGCATTCCTAATTTAACCATGTCACACGCACGCACCCCATCGAGCCTGCCGAGCTCGCACACGACGGTGTCGATCATGTCATTCACCTGACTCTCCTCTGTCACGACCGCACTGGCAATGATCCTCATAGCCCGTACGCCCGCACTTAGTGCGACAATCTCTGCGAGGGCGGCATCCAGGTTAGCTTGGTTGGACGCGACGCCGTTGACGGCAAGATCGAATCCATCGGCGGTGAGGCGCAGGCCGATGGCCCGCCCTATGCCATGTGCTGCACCCGTAACGATGTGTACACGAACTGGAAATCGAATTTGGACTCTGTGGATGCCGGGTCTGCTTGGTTGAGGTAAGGCGGAAGCGATCTGAACGAGATACGATTCGAGCGGAGAGGCGTCATATGATTCGATCGAAATGGGATATCAATATCGATATCTAGCAGTTGGCTGCCGGGACGAAGATAAGATGTGAACAGGCTGTCCCATTATGATCATGAGATCGAATCCATCACTGATCAAATATACATACATACATGTGCTCGGTCGTATGTGTCTTCTACCCGAGACATCGGAACGGACCGATTTCGGATTTAGATGCGGCCGCACGTTCAGGAGGCTCGGCCGCGCGTGGACAGTACAGTGGTTCAGGCGGACTACCCGGATCAATACTCCTCATTGCTACTTGTCTGGGTCGAGCTTGTTGCGATGACGATCATGGACCCGTGATGGTTACGATGCAAGAATGTGCTCGGGTTCGGTCTCGAGATAACTTGCAGCACTCGGGCTGCCGTGTTACCTACTATACTTGCTCCACAAATTGACTTCAAAACAGAATCGGGTCCATCACTATCAATATTATCAGTGTCGTGTCGCCTGTGCTAATCAATATCAACCACGACTCTAATCATCGTCCTAACGACCAGCTGGATTTCTTCGCTGAGCCCGACAGCGACAATGACGTCCGAGTCGCGACCCGTCGGCCATCATCGTTTGTCGGTGCTTATTTTCTCGCTTCAGAGGCACTGCCAAGTGTCCTCATCCTCATTGGATAACGTTACGACCTCGCCAACTTGTTACTCTTCAAGTCAACAGTTGTACGTACTCATTGCAGGGTCGCCTTGAGCTCCGGACCAATGGAACCCACGTCATATCAAGGTTCGAACGCTCCATCTAGCGGTGGCATGATGAGTCACGTCAAGTTCCGACTACATACTATCGGCGTTTACCTTTTGTCAGAATCTCCAAGCGAGCATATCTAACTCCGTATGGTATGCAAGTCCCAAAAAAGTCGTTTTGCCGAGCGCAAGGCTTCCATTCCTCCTTCATACTAACTTAGTAAAGGAATTAAAGTAAAAAATCCTATCCGACCAACCCATCCGAGTCTGGAGAAGCTGAGCTAGTGCGTTCGATCGAACCCAAGAACCCACTAAACCGAATTTAAGTAACTCGGAACATGACATTGCGGTCCGTGGCAGAATTTGACATCGAACACTCAAGTCATTGGCAGTGTTCGGTACGGCGAAGGATAGATTGGTGTTGTATCCCCAAATGACTAGTTGGGGAGTGGAGCCTTGACTGAATTGTTCCTCGATTGGCTTATTGTTTAAGCTGAACCTCGATTTCGTCATATTGCGTTCCAGCTAATGTTTTTTTTTCCTATAGATGGATATTGGCAATACAAGCCTTGGCAACTGCTGGAGGATCTTCGACGGAGAGGGAGGAAGTTTAATAACTCATCGCGCTTGCTTGCTTCTCCGAAGAGAATCATACTGTGGTATTCTCAAGAATCGGAAACCTGGGGGGATTTACTGCAGTAGCACCTAACGATAAAACAATTAAGCAAAATGGCGTTTGCGGTCGGGCGCAACACGAGGCCTGTCTGTTTAACACAAACCTGTACCGCAAAGTTCCGCCCTCTGCGAGAGGTCGGCACAAAGTCGTGCATAAAATGCCGAGATGAATCGATGACCCTTCAACTTGCGGCTGATTCATGTTTCATTTCACATGTGCCCGGTCAAAACGTACCGATTGGGCGCTTCGAAGCCTTGTTCTCACGCTGAGAAAAAACAGATCAAGAGACAAAATCCTACAGTATGGATCACCTTGACCCTTCAGTCGATATTTGGTTGGAAACAATGGAGTAATATTCAACTTCCACGTGCCTGTCATCCTTTTCGGAAGCCCCTTTGTTTCTTTTGTCAGATAACCGCCACTCACATGCTTTGATCTTGTAATACAATATGTACTCACGTTCTGCCAACTGTCCCCGAGCGACGCCGCAGTCGTACGAGAGAACCACATCCTACGCCGGAAAAAAAGTACAAAGTGAAACAACCGCTCCTTCTTTCCCTCAGTGTGGTGAGTGGGGAAATATTGAGGCTGAAATCCTGACACTCCAGCCTTTTGTCACTCCTTCGGCCTCGTGTCTGGCAAATAACGCGTAACAGGCGTATCATGGGAGTGCTCCCGGTTTCGACGTTGTCATCCGGAGTGTTCATGTCACGTCACACGGGGGCGCCATGTGGACCCGAAGCAAGACACCTACAGTAAAAGCAATCCACGGAAAAGATAAAGAGACCAAGACGTCTTTGTACCGTGATGAAGTTTCTCAAGACGTTGGATCCGTCAGTCAAGCCCGCCGTCGTTAGATATCAACACCACCGCTCATGAACACGAGCTCCACAAGGTACCGCGGCGGGAGCGGTGAGAACCCGATATAAAATGAACTCCGTTCAAGATGAAGCTAGGTCGCTAGTGCTGATCGATTTCCGCGATATCGATATCTGCCATCACCAGTGCATCACCATTTCGAATACACGCATGTCAACCTTGCTCCTCCGTCACCCATCACCTGCTCGCTTGTGTACGTGGTCGTGCGGGCGCTGCGAATGTCCGCCACCGCCCGCGTCGGTCCAATCGGTGAGCCTGTAATCCACCGCCGCAACCTAATCTATTCTTCACTATCGCACTATCATACGGATCACGGAACTGGCATACGCGCGCATCGCTGAGAGATCTGGTCGTTCCAGTGAACGAACTCGAAACCAGACGATATCGATATCCCCTTCACTCCGAAGAAAAATACACACCATCATATCACAGGGACCTGAATTGACTGGTTGACTGTGAACCCGAGTGGCAAACATGGCTGGCTCGTGATTCTAGCATGAGACTCGTGCGGGTGTCTTTGCCCGCCTTTCGCGTCGAGTTTGGTCTAGTTGGTGAAACTTTGGCTTCAAACAACCGACCCTGGGAGATTTACGTCTCTTGGGCTATTGAGCATTGGGCTGAGCGCTGAGTGCTGAGTAGCGTTAGTCGAAAGTTGTCACTGACAGTAGTTGACAGTTGTCACCGCCTTCTGCAGACGTGTTTCCAGGGTCCACTGGCATGAGAGCGTGTGGTGGCTTGGAGTCCACTAAGACATTTGGTCGGCTGTAGGGAGAGTACTACGTATACCACTGAGTGTGGTGTCAACATTAACATCAGACGTGTTCCGAAACGTGCACGGCGTTTTGGCTGCTTACCTTCAATGACATGCCCATGCCACAAGCTGAGGGAACTTCGGATCAGTAGTTCAATCTTTCTTAGCGATGGACTGCGTGAAAATGTAAATGTCTGCACTTTCACAAACTGTATATGACACGGCCAGAGCGCATGCATAGATTACAGGGAAAGTGGTCTCAGCTGCACTGCACAATGCAAGGCATCAAAACAATCCACCGGATGAGCAATCCGTGAAACATAATTTTGAAACGAACCAACCTCATCGTTACGCCAGTTGAAATTGCAGCTGCAAGACTCAAGTGTAGAATGTACTCAGTCGACGTGGTAGTCGAGACTGAGATGTAGAGACGCGTCCAGAAGAGGCTTATCTACAATATTATGTAATACGGATCTAACCGAGGCGTGTCCGTTTGTAACTACAACATCAAGCACGATGGTCGACCCATGGAATGTCCGATACGTTCGGGTTTTCACGCTTTGCAACCTCCGCGCTTTTGCTTCCACCCCCGAGGAACGGGGGAAGATTTAACTTACTCTTCCCACGGTAACAACCCCTTTTCATTCCCTTCATGCCACCAGCCACCAAACTCTAGTCTCGAGCCGTTCTAGGAAGGCGCTTACTAGTGTCGGGATTTTCTGCGCCGGTTATAGGAAACATCTGCTTCCCGTGTTTACCCGAATTTCCTATAACGGCTCGAGACTACCGAAACTCGACCCTCAGTCTCTACCTGAAAACAACCATCTACATGTGACTGACATTCGAAAGGCATATGACCAATGTCTCAATCTAGAGCAACATAAGATATGGAAGACTTCTGTTTCCGATGGCATTATGGCTGATACTATGAGCCCCTACATTATTGCTCATATCCTGGGCCATGCTCTCCTTTTGACTCCTAGCAAAGATGGTCTCAATGTGTTAACACAAGACATCATTGGATGTAAAGATAACCTTGAGCTGTTGGCTGAACTTGGTCATCTGTATGTCTATGGCTTAATGTATATGTGTATGTTTTTGTGCAGTAATTACCCTCAGGCTGTTGTGATATCTAATGTCCCTCTAGTCTACAATCCAAAATTTCCCAGTTATCTCAGAAACTCAGAACCTTCAACTCTTCATAGAGAGCTCTGAAAAAGACTTGCATCAACAGTGAAGGCAACCTTAATCCAAGGACTAGGCACCTCAACTAAAGACAAGATAGAAGGGAGGGAACTGGTAGATTAAAGGGAATCCAACCAGAACAAGACTGGCTTGTTTGGTTGTTATGCATTCACTTATATGCTACTGATACATGCACACAGACCAAGCTGTGTCTCACTGCTATCTACTATAAATGTATATACGAGCTCTCACGATCCTGGGAAACAGAAGACAAGAAGGCTATGCATCAAATAGAAGACAAGCAGTGTGGAAATGAAAGAAGCATGCCTCATGTGAAACATGTGTTGGTCTAGGCCATGACATCATAGATAAGTGTTTTGAAGATAAGATAGACACTGTGATAAGATGAGATTGAGAAGATTGGCACCATGATAAGATAAAATAAGGGATCAATAGATGAGATTTGCAACAAACAGCTCTCAGTTCCTGCTCAAAATTTACATAAGTTGGTAATATTGTTCTTTTGCATATTATTATTTAATTGATCATTATCATTAACTTTTACTTTGAGATGATAATCACTGTGTCTTTACTGGTGTCATGGATTGTGATGTATAGGAATCACTTAATCCAACAGAAGCCTCTCTGGTTCAGATTGATATAACAACAGTATATCAAACACTATTGAGAATATCCTAATGAGGGCATTGCAAGAAGAGGAGGGAGTAGGCTAGTACTTGATAGTGGCTCTACTCTGTAGTCCCCACTGTGCTAACAAGGCCAATAAGATAACTAGGAAGCAATAAGTAAGCATGCAGGTATATGTTACACTTGGTCCAGGTATGAACGAGTGTAGCCTCAAGAAGAAGGTCTTGGAGCAAGAGGGACAAGGGCGAAGAGTCTTGAGGATCTGAGGGATCAAGACAATGAAGAGCCAAGGGGACTGAGGAAGTCTTGAGGGTTGAATGGATCAAGACAACTGAGTTCTTTGAGGGTCGAGGGATCAAAGACAAGACTCTCAGAGCGACAAAGACAACCTGTAAAGCTTGGATTGAGCTTAAAGGTTGAAGTGTCCTTTCAAGTGCAGGACGAGGTTACACAGAGGGTTCAGGGAACAAGGAATATATTTGCCAAGACGTATCTAGGAGGATACTCGAGGAGGTCAAGGTTAGAGAAAATAAAGGTGATGGAAATCACTTACAGTGACTCCAAAAACTGTTCCAATGTTTAACCGCAAACTGGGGCATGAAGTGCCCTGCAATCACCTGTGGGAATCTCGCTTAGCTTTGGTAAAGACAAACATAGTACAAACCCTTAGCTACATCTCTGTCCCCAGGGTCATGTGATTTGGCTCAGAGGCTCCAGAGATATATCCATTCTAAACCAGCAATACCATTGGAACAGTTTTTGGACTTTCATTAACACATATAGAATCTCAACTATAAACAGGT